>RJWJ010028190.1:0-21598 GCA_004363605.1 Indri indri | reverse complement strand
GGAGGAAGAGAACAAATTTGAGGGAAACTTTTAAATGTTTTGTATTATATACATTATTTCATTTTTTTCTCTCTTAACACGAAACAATTAATGTATGTTTTGAATTTGGTTATAGATTCTGTAAGCAGAAGAATGTTACTCTAAATTTATATAGTATAATTCATATAATTTATAAGTTACTCTAAATTCATATAATATCATCCTCCTTTTCTCCCTCTCTTCTTTATTAATGTTCAGATAAGAAGAAGTAATGAATCCTCCATAGCTTTGGCCATTTACACAGCCTGTTCTTCCTTTTTAATCTTTTAAGATGCCAGGCTATTTTTAGTTCAGAGCACATCTGAGCAAAGCAGTAGCATTTTACAGTGTTATAAAGTTCTTTCTTTATGCCACAGTTTCAGAGCATTTCGAACTTTTAATATTACTTCATTTTCAGCATTTTAACATTCTCACTATAGATGTATGTGTATGTACATCCCTGTGAATGTGTGTCTAAGATATAAGAAATCTTACATTGTTTGTTATCTCTTAAAATGTAATTGGTATAGCATCATTTTTCCTTGTCCAAATCCTGGCTCAAAATCTATTCTTTTATTCATTCTGTAATTAATTTTTTCAACAAATATTTACTTATCACCTACTTTGTGCCTAGCAGTGTGCTGGTTGTCTAATTACCAGAAAACCTGGTTTCTGCTCTTATGAAGCTTTGAGTCATAAAACTTTTACCTAACACCTTGTCCACATTTCACCCTGTGCCTAATGCTTAATTGAAGGAGGGAAAAAAAACCCGACCACCTGTCTTAAATTATATTAGGTCTCACCTCCTTATATCAGGAAACTCTGTCCTTTAAGAATGATAGAGATGTTAATAGTGTGGTTCCTAAGAGGGCTGTGAGCCTCTCAAGATTATCTGTAAGTAAACCTCATTGCCAAATGAGACACTAGTGAGAGAACAGTTGAACTAATCTCTGAAGGTATTAGCATTTGATCATTGTCTTTTCAAATTTTATTTTCTCTCCTCTGAGATTCTGTTGTTCTGGATTATAGAAAATATCTATCGGCTGTCCAGAGGATCTTACCTGTAAGAGATTTCCCACAATGAGCTATCTTGTAAACTAAATTTTTGTTCCTATGTCCAAAACTATGGTTGAGATTTATATTATCTATTTGATGACTTTATTATCTGTAATAATATTTTTATTTTTCCATATGAGTCTTATATGAACTTTATTGCAAAGAGATTTGAAGATCTAGGTAGAAGTAAAGGTAACCCATTAGGATTGAATGCTATTTGAGGGGCAGTTCATATTATCTCAGGTGTGTATGTCCATGAGAAAAAGAGTAATTATCGGAGTGTTTGGGAACCTCATCTCTTCAAATAGTTCCAAAATTTTTGAAAGAAGTTTTAAAATATGTTTGTTTAGAGATATTCACATACTTATTTAATTTTATGCACCCATAAATAGTCAGCACAATTATCCAAGAACATAATCTATGTCCTACAATTACAAACATGATTAAAATCTTATTCTCTGGAAACTTAACAGTCCTTAATCATATTTCTCATTGATAGTAAAAGCCAAAATATATACTATCCTTGAGTTCAAAATAAGTCACAAGTATTAGGAATGATTCTACCTTTACTCATCTGTTTCTTGCTTGACCAAATTTATTACAACAGAGAATCAACTAAACTACCCAACATCTGTGTTGCATGTCTCAGGAACCGTTAGATGTGGTCTTCAGGACCATGGCTAGCTCTCTCCCCACAAAATCCCTCCTCGGTTTGCAGAATCATTACATGTCTTCATGGGATAGAGCTGAAATGAAGTGAGTTGCCTGGAGTAATAATCCATTTTCTCACCTTGGGTGAGACAATGGCTCAGTAGAAAATAAACTTTGAAATAAGACAAACTTGAGTCTAATCCGTGTAATCTTTGATATTTGATATCTATTAGTTTTGCCTTTTCATCTGTAAAAGAGAAACAAATCATATTGCATAGGATGTTGTGAGCTTAAGATGAGTTCTGGGTATACAAACCCCTGGTACAGCACCTGACACATTGTAGATGAGTAAGAACTGAGTATCATTTTAGTTCATGCACTCAGTTTTCAAATCTCAGGTCAGTTGTTTTTCAAATTTATTTATATTTTAGATTGACTATAAAATTGTAGGTATTTATTGTGTACAACATAATGTTTTGAAGTATATATAGATTGTGGAATGGTTAAATCTATTAATGGCTAATTAACAAATGCCTTATTTCAGATAGTAATCATTTTAATGGTGAGAACATTTAATATCCATTCTCTAGAAGTAGAGAGTAGAATGGTGCTTATCAAAGGCTGGGGTGGTTAATGGGGAGTGGATATTGGGGAAATGTTGGTCAAAGGATATACAACTACAGTTACATAAGAGGAATAAGTTCAAGAGATCTGTTGTACAACTTGGTGACTATAGTTAATGACAATATATTGTATTTCTGAAAATGCTAAGCTAGCAGATATTAAGTGTTTTCAAATCAGCCTTTTTAAAAGAATTTTTTATTATTTAAAAGAAAACAATGAGATACACTTAGCCTCATTTTACTTCCTCATTTAGTTACTTTACCTATTTCTGGCATTGGTGAGCTCATTTAGTTCATACAACACTGCAACAACTGAAAAGAACAACGAAGCAAAAAATCTCCAGCTTGCAATGGTGAGGATTAAAAAAGGAATAAACTATGTGTTTCTTAAAATATTATACAAAAACCAAAATATCCCAAAGGAGACAATGGACCATGTAAATGATGTATATGCTAAAGAGGATATTTCCAACCATACACTTTCTGATTTGAGCAACATCCAAGATTTCCTCAAGGATAAGGAAAAAAGCAGTGGCACAGAGAAAAACACGACGACTGAAAATGAGAATCAATCACTTATCCCCAGTCCTAGTGTCTCAGAAACTGTACCAATTGCTTCAGGAGAATCTGATATAGAAAATCTGGATAATAAAGAGATTCAGAGCAAGTCAGGTGATGAAGGCAGCAAAGAGGTAAGATGTTTTAATATCCTGATTGCTTACTGATTTGTGACATTGTTGATAAGGAAATAAATCAGAGCAATAGTGCCACAGTCAGATTACCCTTTCAATCTTAGCTCCACCACTCCTAGCTCCTGATATTATGCTCTTGATCAAATTACTTAAACTTTGTAAGCTTCAGTTTCCTCATCTGTAAGTGAGGATAAAATTGTACTTACTTCTTAGGGGGAATAGAAGAATTAAGAAAAATAATTTAATAGCACATAGAACAATGTCTAGTATATAGTAAGCACTTACAAAACATTAGGTAATATTATTATGAAAATTTTTAATTAATAAGCAGGCAGTTTGGGGTTATGAAAAGCATACTGAGGAAACAAAAGTTTTTTGTTTTTTTTTAATCGAGATGTATGATTGAAGAAATTATATTAAACTTCCCTAGGCTTTATCTTTAAAATGTAAAATTTAATTAGAAGAGTGCTAAGATTTTTGCTTGCTTGAAAAAATTCTAAGAGTCTGTTAGTTCATTTCTGCAACATGTATTATAACATATTTAATTAAGTTGGACTAAAACAATAAAAAAGAAATCCCACTAATTGGAATTGTAAATAGTTGGTAGTGTTATAAACCCCTGGCTTAAAAAAAAAGTCAGGATCATAGTCAAAGAAGGATAGACACTATTACCCATTTACCTTCTAAAATGTACACTCTAGTGGAAACAGTCTTATTGTCTTCAGTTGCAAGCAGCATAATGTCGTAATAGGAGGTGTAATTTAGTAGAAAGCTGTAGCTACAGAGATCACATCTGCACTATGGGCTTTTTGCTTTGGACCCCACTGTGGGACCATTTCAGATCATTCACAGGCATGGGAGGGTCAGGGAATATCTCTTTCCAGGTCCCCAACATCTCGGGCACCATCTTGTTTCTCTTACCTCTGAAGAGAGTTTGGCAGACACTCCCTTCAATAACTTCTCAAATCATTCTTTTAATAGGAGCTCAATTTCAATTATTCAACATCCTTCCAGCATCTATGGAAGGCTTCTTAGCTTTAGTTAGAGAAACATTTGCACTCCACTTACATAGTTCATTTACCTTTAATTAATGCCATTACTAGACAAGAGGGGGAAATTCCTACCCAGCACACTTCTCTATCTTCACTGAAGACTTTGACTACCTTATATTTCTGGGTAAAACTGCTATTTACCACAGCACTGTCATGTTGGAGTAACCCCAGAGACTTCTTGACCATCTTTTTGGAAAGTCTGGAGTGTGAAAATACATAGGAAAGCGGTAATTTGAAATAACTGTAAATGTTGAAATTTTAGAAATTGTCATTCATGTCGCATAATTATTTGGTCTTGGTTGGTTAACTAGTCACAAAAGATATGTTCATTTATTTATATATTTAATTATATATTTAATTAGTCAGGCACTTTCTAGATTATGTAGCCTATGAGTACTTAGGATGTTGATCTACCAAGAACAAAAACAATAAAACATAAAAATCACTGACAATTCAGTGATACAATACTTGCTCTTTTGGTATGTGAACTTACAGACTTTTTTATTACAAATATACATATATATATACATATTATAAAAAACATCAAACTCTCCATCATGTTTTATGATGTGTTTTTTATAATATCATAATATATCATGGTCACTTTCTCATGCCATTAAATAATCTTCTACCAAAATAAATGATTTATAATTTTGAATCCTAATTGATTTACTTATAAAATTAAAATAATTCCTACTCATGGGGTTTTTTGAAAAATCATATCAAATAGTTTGTGCCAGGGTTTAAAAACTCTTTAAAAATACAAATGTAAAGCATATAATTTTAATTATTGGGTTCAAATTTTATATTTCATTTACTTATTATTTACACTCAAATAAATACATTGGTATAGGCTTTATTTCATTAGAAATAAATTTTAAAAATGTAAGGGAAATCGAAATGGTAAAAAAGATCTGTTTATATAAGAGTAATATAAGAGTAATTTTCTCCTGGATATTTTATTTTTTTAATTGAATACTACACTGACTTACTGACAATTGACCCTGTAAGGACTAAAGAAAACAAGACTTTATAATTATATTTCCTTGACACTTATTGTGCATGAGGCCAAGAGGGAGACAAAATATTTATAACTCCCTCTTCTTTTTGCTTGCTGCTTTACCAAGATATTTTCTTAATTTTTAAGAAATAATACTTGTTTTATTCCAAATGATTAAACATGCTTATCTTGATTTATTTTAATTAGAAAATAATATTTATATACTATTAACTTTAAGATCTTGGTGATTTTTAAAGGATGATATATTATATACTCATTTTTTAAAAAAGCATTAAAAGAAAATAATTTCAAGTAAAGGCAAACTATGTTATTTGCATTATTACCTCTGCAAAGCAATGGCCACCTTGTCCTGGACAGCCTTGAACTTTAATCGTGACTAGAATGAGAAAGAAAGTCAGTCTCTGCATCCAGGTTCTTTCGATAGGGCTTGTACCACTTTCCCAGGCCCGTCTTGTCCCTATTCCTTGTGCCTTTCCTTTATGTCACTTCACGACAAACTCACATCAATGCCATTCTGTGATGACATGCACAAGAATGCCTGGACTGGATTTTACAATATACATTAAGCGCATTAATATCTACCCATCTTTAGCATCAAGGAAGTATTTGTTTTGAGCTACTGATCTGTTTGAAAGAGCATATATGGGAACCTTGTGAGTAACTTCAAGAAAACTTTGGAAGCCAAGTCCTTTTGTAAACTGAAGGTAGCCTATATGTCCTTTAGAACCAAAGTGTTATTAACTAAATGTTAATTTTAATCTAAACATTATTATAGCTTAAATTAAGTATTCTAAAATATTTTTTAAAACTTCAACTTAAACCAATATGGATGCACTGGGTGCATTTTAATATCAACCATGAAATTGGTCTAAAATTTTTAAAACTTGATAATATTCTTTCTGTACATAATTATTCTTACTTCTAAAAATGAAATAAATTTTAGCCACAGTGAGTAAATGAAACTTTAATCCCAGTTGTTTTTGTGGGACTTTACTTTTTAGAAAATAAAGCAATCTAGCTCATCTGAATGCAGTACCGTTGATATTGCTATCTCTGAAGAAGAAGAAATGGTCTGTGAACATGAAAGGCTGAAGCATCTTAAAAATGGTAAGAAAAAAATTTCTTTAGTAATTTTATTCAAATTAAATTAAATTTCTCTTAACCTAAGTAATAGTATTGGACATACTTTTAATTGTAAAGAGGCACATTTATAACTTTGATTCAAATGGTACAATAGCAATTTACGTAGCTAAAACGTTTGTGCCCCCATAATATCCTGAAATAAAAAAATTTAAAAATGAGTTTATTAATTTGGCTAAGGGATACACACACACGTGTGTGCATATATGTATCCTGGTAGACACTTATAATAAATATCAAAAAATGTCAACATTGGGAAAAGAGGGAAAGGGCCTGTTTCCTGAAGTTTAGTGGAGTAGGTAAGAGGATTGACTTTGAAATCAGACAGCCTGATTTTAAAACTCAGTCCACCATTTACTCACCTTCTCTCTGTTGCAGTTTCCTAATCTGTAAAAATGAGGATAATAATAACATTTATCTTATGGGATTGTTAAAAAGATAAAATTATTGTACATATATGTGTGTATTGTGTGTGTATAATCTTAGAAGAGAAAGAGAACCTTGCCCCCCAAAAAGCAGCATCCAATAATAATGTCATCATCATCATACTTCATTATTTCAGTTTACAGAGGTATTAATTGATATAGTTAATGCAGAATAGAACAATGAGTAGTGTTATGTAAGTGGAATATTATTGATAATGTTGATTCCAAAACATATTTTTCATGCTACAAGTAATATTGAGTAAAATTATATAATATTCATATTTAATTTTATACTGGTAACTATGTACATTAGAGCAGAGCATGATTTTGGATTAAAACATAAAATCATTATAATTAAAGTAGTTCTGAAAAGTACATATATATGTATTATATATATATATATATATATGCATACACATCCATACATACACATGTATGTGTTGAAGTGGAATAAAATATTCTCAGACTTCATGAAATGGGGTCAAAATTTAAAATACTCTTATGAAAACATCCTGTAACTCTCACAGGAAAACAGATTCTAATAGTAACATTTATATATTTAACATGAACATTGAGAACATATAAGAATTCATGTAGATATATAATATACACATTTGATGTCTTATAATTCAAATTAGTTTCCTAGGAAAATTAAGTAATTACTAATGTTTGGACATTTGAAATCACTGGAAATTCATCAAAATGGTAACTTCTAAATGTTCAAATTTCTATCTTTAAAATAAGAATCTGTTCTCAGTAGCGTGAATTCTAGGACTTACATCATCCAAGACAAGGCAGGAAATGTGTCTCATATTTTTTTTTTTTTTTTTTTTTTTTGAGACAGAGTCTTGCTTTGTTGCCCTGGCTAGAGTGCCATGGCATCAGCCTAGCTCACAGCAACCTCAAACTTCTGGGCTCAAGCAATCCTTCTGCCTCAGCCTCCCGAGTAGCTGGGATGATGGTCAGGCGCCACCATGCCCGGCTAATTTTTTCTATATATTTTTAGTTGTCCAGCTAATTTCTTTCTATTTTTAGTAGAGACGGGGTCTCGCTCTTGCTTAGGCTGTTCTCGAACTCCTGACCTCAAGTGATCCTCCCACCTCGGCCTCCCAGAGTGCTATGTCTCATATTTTTTTGACCAGACGTGTAATTTAACACTAGGCAAAATTTTAAAATGAAATATTTTGACTTTAAACTCCACCTACTTCAATTTCTTCATTTTCTCATCTGTTTATCAATCTCTTCTCAAGCCTCAGGTTTTTCTTCTGCTAGCACTCTTGTTCAGCCCCATACTCATGTACTCTACCCACAAAGTACTTCGTTAGCCAGGTTACCTCCTTAAATAGTTTCAATCAAAATTCCAATTTCCATACAACTTAAGAACTGAAATCAAAGCAATTTAATGGATTTAACTAACATTATGCCTCTTAACATCTTGTATGCATTTGTGTTTTTAAATGTGAATGCATGTTATTCCACGTGAATATTTAGAGGATGAATTTTCAGGCAGTATACTACAATGCAACATTTAGAAGATGTGTATATTTATTTCTTTTTGTAGGGATGGGGAATAAATTCTATTCCCTGACTGTTCTACAGTGAGAGGATGCTCTGAGTTATCCCTGCCTTTCACAACTTCTTTCCTCCGATTATTACAAAATCCACAAGTTCCATTTTTCTTTTCCTCCCCAATGATTGGAGTGGTCACTATAGCTTGAGTAAAAATCAACTGTTTATAAATAAGAGACTACCTATATCAGAATGTGTGAATAAATAACTGCTAAAGCATATGTAGGATGTTTGAGATGTGTACCTTTTCATGAGTTTTCCACATTTTTGTTCTTAACAATTTCTTTCTTGGCAGGTTATGGACGGAGACCTTCACCTGGTCAAATCAGTAGAGAATCCAAGAATGGAAAAATTTGGCAGAACATAAGGAAAACCTGCTTCAAAATAGTAGAGAACGGTTGGTTTAAGTGTTTTATTGGCCTTGTCACTCTGCTCAGCACAGGCACTCTGGTAAGTGAGCAGCCAGGGTGTGTGATGCTTTTATGGGAACAAATGTTTCATAATTCTGTTGTTTCAGAAAGTCTCCAGCCAGATAACTTTCCCCAGAATACTTAGTATAGCACCGAATTTCATATTCTGTGATTTTAGCTTTAAAAACTAAGTGTTATGCTTTCTTAGAAAGTCCGTATATATCTCATTCAATGTTAAATTTAATATTGCTATTAAATTGAAATGTAAAATAAAATAAATATAATTTTAAAATATATGAGTGATAGTGGGAAAAGGAAATGTTAATAGATATTTGATTCTTCTGACTGTCATGAAGTTTTCTTTGTCAAACAGTTTAATAATTTGGACATACAAAACTGCTATATTTGGTTTGTACTTTGGTACCTATTCAGTAAGGAAAGTGAAGATTACATATACTTTTAGTGGCCTCTAAACTAGAAATGTGTTTATCCTTTGACCCAACAATATTAATTATGGAAAATTGTCCTACTAGTATCTTCACATGTATTAAATGCATTTACAGGGTTATTTGCTTAAGAATTTTTTGTAATAGCAAAAGATTGAGAAAAAAAGAATCTATAATAAGTGACTGCTTATACTATGGTACAGTCATTCAATGGAATACTATGTAGCTATTTTAGAAATACAGAGCTGTCTGCATACTGATATTATAATTCTCTAAGATGTGATAATAAGTGAAAAAAATAATGGTCTAGAATAAATTGTATGGCCTTCTACATTTTATGTAGGAAAGGAAGTATAATAAAATATATTGATGTTTGTTTCCATTTGATTAAAAAAGATCAGAATAGGATACACAAGAACTACTTACCTGTGAGATGCACTGAACAGAGAAGATGGAGTCATGTTGTGACCCAGACTGCATTGCATTGATCCAGCCTGAGTAGGCTAATTAGTGGCCTCCCAATGAGTCTATATCATAATCCCCAAAACCTTTCAATGTTAATTTATATGGCAAAAGGATCTTTGCAGATGTGACAAAGTTAAAGATCTTGAGATGGGGAGATTATCCTGGATTATCTAGATGAGCCTAATGTAATCACAACGGTCCTACAAGAGATGCAGGAGGAGTACGAAAAGAAGGTGATGTGAGGATGAAAGCAAAGATTGGACTGTTGTGCTTTGAATACAGCAGAAGGCATCGCAAGCCAAAGTATGTAGGCAGCCACTAGAAGTGCAGAGAGGAAATGAGAGCCGTCAGAGCCTCCAAAAGGATCCGGCCCTCTTGATACCTTATTTCTGACCCGAAGAATTATAAGATTATAGGTTTGTGTTGTTTTAAGCCACTAAATTTGTTGTAATTTGTTACAACTACAGTAGGAAGCATTATATACAGTTTTCTCAGGATCCACTCCCAGGAATACTCTCCCATTTCCTGCTAGTACGTGTTACCAGGTCCTGCATATGGGCCAGGTCCTCTGGCATATATAATCCTTCTTCCTTAGCAATCTCAGTACTTCCCTAGCCACTTAGAGATTCAACCCTATGTATACATTTGGTAGCCAGGAGGGGAGGTAGAGGTAGATTTTAAAGAGGGTGTTAAGATACCTACCTCATTGGAGGCTTCTTCATGGTCCTCAAGCACGGCTAGGTTCAGATTGATCTTATTGGAGCCCAAACTGCACCACAGAGTTCCACCTTGAGAGAAGCAAATGGCATTTATATCTCTATGTCATTTCGCCATTACTGAGGTGTGTCCCTCTAGGAGTGGAAACACTGCTTCTTCAGTGAGGTGGCTCTTGTATAGCAGGAGCAATTCTCCAGAGAGGGCTTCATTTGTGTCTTGTGAAGCAACACTAATAGTTGTTGTGAAATGGGTAGATTTGCCAGTAAAAGTGCTCTTGATGGGCATCTCTGGTGTCTACTACAATGTTCAATACGTACGTGAAAAGTGTGTGTTGTATGATGCTGTTGGGTGCAATTATGGTTTGTTATTTCTATTGTTTCCATCTACTATATCCTTACTATAAGGATTTTTTTTTTGTCTTTTGTTAGCTATGGAAAGAATGTGTTAAATTATCCCACCATGACTGTTATGTTTTTAACAATCTTCTTTTAGTTCTGCTAATTTTTCTTTACGTATTTTGATGATCTCTTATTTTGTGCATACATATTATACCTGTGATATTGGCCCATCTGTCATTATGAAATATCCCTAAGTTATACATCTTGTCTCATTTGATATTAGCTCTATTTTTATTAAAATCACATGATAAATCTTTTCATCCTACATATACTCTATCCTTTTCCTTTCTACAATTAGGGTTCATCCGCTCTTTATCGATGCAGCAATTCTGTGATACCTTTAAAAAGAGATGCTTTTTAAACTTTATATAGCTTTTCTAGTTGTTCTCAGCAGGAGCATTGGCTTGGTAAAAATTATTCCATCCATGCTAATTGAAGCAGAGGCTTCTGTACATCTTTTTATTGTATTTTGCATTAGGTAGCTGGATAATTGAAATATAAATATATGTAACAAAATAAAAAATTTTAAATTACTTTTTGTGATATTTATAATCTGCTTTATAGACACTTTTATTCCATAATTGGTTCAATTGAAAATTGTCAAATCTATTATTTTGTATTTACTTCTATTAACAGTGGGTTTTAATAATCACATTATTCTTTACATAAGATTATTTTAATCCTTGTTTACTTTCTGTCCTTGGATGCACTTTGATAGTGAAAGTCTGCCTGAAGTTATTGGTACTTATTGCCCATTTTCAGTGCTAAAAAACTATGAAATTGCTTTGAATGACATTATCAGACTTTACATATTCCACATAAAAATTAAGTTTGACTTACAAAATGGAGAAACTTTGGAGAAACAATTATAGTTTTAATTCATATTTCAGTGTTTCCACTGGTTCGCCTGATTATTTCTGCAGCAGAACAAGCTTTGTGACTTTTTCTTTTAGTAGCCATATAGATTTCTAAAAACATTTAAAAAATCTCTGTTCCTCTTTGAGCAAGTGCCATATATCTGTGAGTTAGCTACGTGGAATTACACATAAGATTCCTGTCAGATGTGACTAAAGGTTTTGTCTCCTGTGTTAAGTTTTATTAACTGATTTGAGAGGGGCTGTTAAAATGATTATGAAGCCAAGTTTAGTCTCTATAAGAATTTCTGGGATCAATTAATGATGTCTCCTATAAGCATGGAATCAGAGAATAATACTTATGGATTATGTCAATAAATACAAGCAAAGTGAACCAGCCCTTGAGACTACAACCTATACCAATGCTTGCCATATGCGTTTAGAGATAGGATTTCATTCCCTTCTATGTCAAAAGAGTTTTTAGAAGTTACACGTACACCTAATCCTTACATTTTTAACCCACAGGCTTTTGAAGATATATATATCGATCAGAGAAAGACTATTAAAATTTTATTAGACTATGCTGACATGATTTTCACTTACATCTTTATTCTGGAAATGCTTCTGAAGTGGATGGCATATGGTTTTAAAGCCTATTTCACTAATGGCTGGTACAAGCTGGACTTCATGGTTGTCATTGTACGTATTTTAAAGAAAATTTAAAAGGCTATTTGATTTACTTTTTCTTTTTTACTCTTACTCTTTCATTTCCCCTCCACTTGCTTATATCTTCCTTTTTCCTTTCTCTGTGCATTTTTAGTCTCCAACATGCCAGTTTGCAATGGTTAACATGTATCTTTTTCTTCTCATGCTAATAAGTTCAGCACTTCACTCCTGTTTTATTGTAATAATCAGTTATGAACCCCCTGATAACCAAATAAATTTATTGTGAAATACCTTGAAAATATCAGCACCTATAAATTCTGTTGGCTTGACTTTTAAATGTCCACAATGAGACTACTTACCATGACCTTCAGCAGTACCATGCTGATCTAAGGTACCAAAATTTCTCATTTAGATCACTATGGTAGATTCCAGACTGGCATCCCTACTTCTGCCCTCCCCACCTTCATTCTGTTCTCCTCACAGCAACCAGAGTGGCTGCTGTAAAATGGGAGTCAGCTCACATCACTTCTCTTCTTAGAATCCTCTAAAAGCACCCCATCTTACTCAGAGCAAAAGCCATGGTCTTTGCAATCAATAGCCTGCAAGTCCCTATGTGTCCCAATCTTATCTTCTAGTACTCTGCCTTTCCCCTGTCCACGTCTATATACTGATGCACCAGCACTGCACTTCTTGAAGCTTCTCAAACATGCCAAGATTATTTTCATTTTAGTGCCTTTGCACTATTTTTCACTCCACCTGGAACTTTTGCTGGCATTTATATGTTAGCTGAAATGAAACTTTTGAAGTTAGGCCTTTCCTTACTACCCTATTTAAAACTATAATCACTCCAATATTTCTTTTCCCTTTCTCTGCTTTCTTCATATCCATAGCCCCCATTAGTGTTATATAATTTGTTCATTTATTTGGCCTAATGACAGTTTTATCCCACTAAAAGATAAGTTCCATTAGAGCAGAATTTTTTCTCAGTTTTCTTTTCTCCTTTAGCTCCTGTGCCTAGAACATTTACTGTCACATAGTAAGTGCTCAATAATTTTTGTTGAATGAACGAATGGCTTCCTATTCTATAAACAATGATGGAAGCTTCACAATCTATAATTAATGACTTACAATAGCTGACCTCTGTCTTCTAAATTAATTCTTATAAATTAGCCTTCTACTCTAGTCAAACCACACTATCCCTGAAACTCACCTTCCTATTTCCTAGTCATGGTTCTTATGTTTCCATAGTCATCCATGCTTATGCAAATGAGCCCTTACTTCAAAGCCTACTTCAAGATCATCTCTGTACTATAGGGTCAGAAGAATAAATATTTCATATATTTGATTTGAAAATATAGAAAAATGTGAACATACAACAAAAGTTCATCATAACTCTACCACCTTGCTCAATATTTATTAACTATGAATCATTTTTATGCATATCTATATTTACTTTTTAAAATTACTTTCATATCTGGTTACACTTTTTTGTAGTTTGTACTTTTGACTTTATAATATTCATATCCTTGTTGATTCCTGTCCTCTGAAATCATTTTTTCTGTATTGTCTTAACCATATTCATGTATAGATGCATTTGTAAATATATTCCAAATTTTGTTTTAATGAATATATTTCATTCTAATACTATATTGCAAATAATGATGAAACTGATTCTTAATCTAATTTCAAACTGAAGAAAGATATGAATATTAATCCTTGATCATGAAGAATGTAAAATATACAAATTTTTGTTCATCTTCATGACATGCTTCTTCTTATCAGAAAATATTTTTGTTTTATCTTTATTAAGTGATTTTAACACAAAATGATTTTCTTCTAATTTTCTGTAAGCTATTATTAAGATACTTTACAATATATATTGAAATTTTCCACGGATTTATTTGTAATCTTTGATTGTGTATCTCTCTTATAATAAATGCCAAGTTTATTTTATGTATTATTCTGATTAAAATGAAATCCTGTTCATTTTTTAAATATATGTATAGGTATTTTGTCTTAGCTTAATAGGAAAATCTCGAGAAGAACTAAAGCCACTTATTTCCATCAAATTCCTTCGGGCACTCAGAGTTCTATCTCAATTTGAAAGCATGAAGGTAAGAGAAAAGTTTCTAAACTAATCTATAGATTTTTATTTGAAATTACTAAATTTCTAAAAATTAACAAGCTTTGTTGTTTTCTCATTTATGCCTTTAACAATATTAATACAAAAAACCTTATATTCTGATGCTCAAAAATAGAGAGGATGTTTTAGAGTGTGTTACTTATGCTTATTAAGGTTTTAGGTCCTTGTTTCTCATCTCATAAGATATAAAAACTAATAAAGATAAGCAAAATAAAAAGAAACTAATAGTTGAGAGAGAAAGTATGCTTTCAAAAATATCTTTCTAACCAACATGAAGATGAATACTAATGAAATTAACTCAATTAAAAATATAACTCTCAGAAAATGAAACTCTGATTGGTTAACAAACTTTTTAAAATTATAAGAACACATTAAAAAGTGGGCAAAAGACATGAACAGAAACTTTTTAAATTATAATAGACTAATGGCCAATAAACACATGAAAAAATGCTTAACATCTCTAATCATCAGGGACATGCAAATCAAAACTGCAATGAGATATCACCTAACTCCAATGAGAATGCTCTTATCAAAAAGTCCCAAAACAACAGATGCTGGCATGGATACAGAGAGAAAGGAACACTTATACACTGTTGGTGGAACTGCAAACTAGTACAACCTCCATGGAAAGTAGTATGGAGATTCCTCAAAGAACTAAAAGTAGACCTACCATTTGATCTAGCAATTCCACTGCTACGTATTTACCCAAAAGAAAAAAAAGACATTTCATAAAAAAGACACTTGCACTCAAATGTTTATAGCAGCACAATTCACAATTGCAAAGATGTGGAAACAACCCAAGTACCAACAATACATGAATGGATTAATAAAATGTAGTATTTGTCCACCATGGAATACTACTCAGCCATAAACAAATGGTGACCTAGTATCTTTTGTTACAACCTGGATGGAACTGGAGACCATTCTTCTAAGTGAAGTATAGCGAGAAAGGGAAAAAAATACCACAGGTAGTTAATAATAAATTGGAACTAATTTATCAACATTTATTTGCACATATGGCAGTAAAACTCAATGGAAATCAAACAGGTGGGGTGGGGAGGAGGGCTGGGAAAATTCACATCCAATGGATACAATGCAGCTATCTGGGTGCAGGGAAAACTTATAACTTTGACTCAAACTGTACAAAAGCAAATTATGTAACCAAATGTGTGTACTCCCATAGTATTCTGAAATAAAACAAATAAATTAAATTAAATTAAAAATTTTTAAGAATATTATAAGAACATTGTATACACTAAGTCATTACTGAATGAAAGAAAAGTTTGGGTTTTAAAATAAATGTACTTTTTGAAATTCACACATCACAAACTATGGATTCTTACTTGCCTTCTTTCCCTCACTCCCATGTTAAATTAAAGCCTCTTCTGAATAATGTAAAGAAAACTAACAGATTGAATAACATAAAATGGCCAATGTTCAATCTTTTGTGCCAATAATGGGAATCTCATATGATTAAACCTAACAGAAAAAAATGGAGTCTATGACTTATACTACCACAAGTAGTATAAGTATATAGATATCCAATGACCAATTGTACGCAGAAATGACAGAAAAACTTCAATTGTACCTTTTATTTCATAATCATGTATTTGTAGGTTTTTTATATTATTCAAATAAATTAAACAATATTAGCCTGCCTATTTGATTAATAGTACCTAATATCACATATTCAATGCTATGGTAGAATCTAATGAGAAAATTATTTATGTTTAAGCTGTATTATCACTATAGTTTACACATTATATGTTACACGTAAACTGCCATTCATTAAGAAGCCATAACACTTAAAGCCTTTCCACTTAGTAAAACATAAATATTTGTTTTTCTCTCAAAATTTTAGTGATTGTTATAAATCCAAACAAGAATATAGATAATCTAACATACGTATTTTATTAAAAAATCATTTCAGAAATTTTAGTAATACTACCTTCATATCATATTATATATACATGTTTAAGTACATGTATTAAGTACATTAAGTATATTTTGATATATATGCTAAATGTATAATTGATCATATTTTTGTAATGCACATGAATCTGTGGTTGACTCGTTATAGCAGGAGTTGGGCCTGATCAATCTGTTTCATAAATGCATTTGATTTACTGGTGTTGGGAAAGCAATATTTTGATTATGTGGCAAATACATAAACTTTCCAAATATGGAAAAATTCCAATTATAATATAGCTCAAAACCAAAAATAAATCTAAAATAGTAATTGCAATTTATATTATAACATGAAATATTTAATATATTTAATTAACCACATCTTGGAGGTCCACCAGATGATGATATTCCCAAATGTTTTTGAACCAAAATTATATGGAAAATAAGCTAAAAAGGAGAAAGTGGTTGAAGAGGTCTGTAAGATTAAGGTCAAAATGACAAAACAGCCAAATTTCTAGCATAAATACAATTTAATGATAGGAAAACTTCATAGAATATTCTAGGACTTCAAGCTAAAGATGGGCTATTGATTCAAAACTTATAACTGAACACAAACACATATACACAAACATATACAATCTAAATGGCTGTAACTAAAATAAACTCTTCTTTATTATAAAAACACTATGGGATAATACCAATTTTTCTTTTACTAATAAATTTAGATACACAGGAGGAAAACAAAGTGTCAAAACCAGCAAATTGTCTGCCTTCATTTTAGAGAAATGCACGAAGAGATTTCCAGGGAAAATGACTCTGTTTGTCAGAAATTAAGTACTGTGCCAGTTGATGTCATACATTCATTACAATGGCAATGAGATAATGACCATGGACAATTCAAGGTCAGGAAGATAGTAGCCATGGTTAGGTCAAGGTCAAGTCCAGACTTGAAGCCTCATCTCAACCTCTGGAAGTTCTGTAGTTAAATTATCCCTGAAGATATATCATTGAGGATTTTAGGGAGCTACAGGCTTACAAAATTAATGTTTTATGTATTTAATAAGCTTAAAGTCTTAGATGCTCAACTACTCAAATATTTGTGTCAACCATATCCACTATTTTTATTCTCATGTATGTGGATTTTCTAATAGAACTGGCATTTTTTTCAGCAGCAGCATCAGTGGACTTCTCAAAATGGCTAAAGTATTAACAAAGGATCTTTGACCTCATTTTAGAAATAAAATAAAGTGTTATTGAAGGTACAGTTAAAAGTCAATATGTTAATTCAAAGATATATAACTATAGAATATAGCAAGAAATTCCAGGCAAAAGGATGAGTATAATATCTAATAATGGTTGATGGAAGGAAGGTTGGAATGGTAGAAAAGAGAATCAATGGTGCTTCAGAAAAAAAAGTGAAAGAAGGAAGGTCAGGGGAGGGAAATCAAAAGTATAAAAGCTAAGAGAAAGAGAGAGAAATAGCATAAATATTGAAAATATTCTATGGGATATAGCAACTGGTTTACATTTGCCATAACAGCTTCAGTGGAGTGGTAAGAACAAACTTCTGATTTTAATATTAAAGAGTAAAGGGTGTTGAGTGAATGAAGACAGTGATTGTAGACTGTTGCTGGTATTCGAATTTAGGTAGTAGATTCATCTCACAAACTTCCTACTCTGGAATGACTCACCAGTGACACAGAATGGTTCAGTGAGGAGGTTGAGGCTTTGTGAAGTATTGCAGCCCATTCAGTGCTTCCTGAAACAATCTCTTCCCTTGGCCTCATTGACAGCACAATCTCTTGGTCTTCTGATTTCCCCTCCTCCTTCACTGTCTCTGCAGGTTCATTCTCCCTAAGGAGAGGTTAGAATCAAGACAGTTCTAGTCCCATTCCCTCTCATTTTATATGCTTTCTAGATAACTGCATACATACACATGGTTCAATTATCTTGAATTATCATTTCTGGCACAATATAGGGAATCAATAAACGTGTGTTAAGTCAGTGCAAAAATTGTTTATTCTAATATTTGTACTAATCAGCTCTGTTGTCATTTAATGATGTTTAAGTACAAAGACTTTGAGAATATCTAGATTTTTTATGTATTTTAATCAAAATTGAATTGCTATTTAGGTTATTCTAATACCAGAATGTGGACTATGAAATCTTTATATATGGCATTTTTAATTTTTTCAGTATGATGTTATATTAATTAATATTTTCAATTTGATCAGAAATTAAAATAGTTTCACATTTCTTATCTGAAGTTCACATGTTTATTTTTTTATATGCCAGGTGGTTCTGAGAGCTTTGATAAAAACAACTTTGCCCACTTTGAATGTGTTTCTGGTCTGCCTTATGATCTGGCTGAGTTTTAGTATCATGGGAGTACAGTTATTTGCTGGCAAGTTCTATGAATGCATTGACCCAACAAGTGGAGAAAGGTTTCCTGTATCTGAAGTCATGAATCAAAGTCAATGTGAAAGTCTTGTGTTTAATGAATCCATGCCATGGGAGAATGCAAAACTGAACTTTGATAATGTTGGAAATGGTTTCCTTTCTCTGCTTCAAGTAGTGAGTACACGTTTGACTTTTCTTTATCAATTATGTCACTCGGTGACCCACTACCTAGCATCTGAAGAGATGGGCTATTCCTCATATCTCCCCCACAGAAAAGCACATTTATAACAGCTACAAGTAACCAAAACCATGACATGTGTTTATTTACCATTCATCTATTGATCTCCCTCTAGCTCTATTTATGCTATCCTAAAATATTTTATTAACTATAAATAAACTAAATATTTAAAACAGTTGTCAACAGACAGTATAATAATGAAAATACCAAAGATCTCAATTATACAATATACTGAAGTGTGGGAAGCCTACTATTAAATGTTTTAGTGTATTAATATCATATTGAGTTTTTACTTTTTATTTGCCATGAAGCTTACATTTCCATAAGAATTAAATACATATTTTTTTACAGGCAACATTCAATGGGTGGATTACTATTATGAATTCAGCAGTTGATTCTGTTGCAGTAAGTATAATTTTAAAACCATTGTTAAGCCTCAAGCAAAGTCATTTTGGCAATTCAGGCATGGGATATCAGCAATAATTAATAGAAATTAAATACATTTTATATTGAGTATTTCATGGGCAGTGAAATCCAGTGTTTTATACAATGATTGAGGTCCAGTAGGCCCATTTTGAAGGATTACCAGACTTTGTAACAGTGATTAAACCAATGAAATAAACTTTAAAATCCAAATAAACAAAGTAATGATATCCTTTTACTGAAAAGGAAAAAGAAAACAGTGCCTCAGGAAGCATTGTTGGGTTTTCTTGTCATACATTGTTTTGTAAATCTTGATTTAAAAAGTCAATATCAATAATTTGCTTATTTTTTAAATTAAATTCTAGGTAAATATGCAGCCTAATTTTGAAATCAACATCTACATGTATTATTACTTTATCAACTTTATTATATTTGGATTATTTCTCCCTTTGAGTATGCTGATCACTGTTATTATTGCTAATTTCAACAAGCATAAAATAAAGATAAGTATAATCTTTATTTGTTCATCAATGAGAAAATGAAACATATTTATAAAAATATACTGATTCAAATAATTCGTTTTAGATTCAGCTTAATGTTGTTTTTATTTAATACATATCTAATAAAATAATGATTGATGTTCCTGTACATTGATGAACATTGCTGAAATGTTCATCGTCACGTTGCTTTCTGTATTCAAAATATACAGAGACAAGTTTAAAAGTTGAAAGTTACACATTTCTGTACATATGTTGTAAATGATGATGTGCCAAAAAATAAATAAGCAATATTGTGTATCTTCACAAATACGTGAAGAGCTCAAGAAAAAATACTCTTTTACACTCTGTTATATTCAAAGTCTTTACAGCCATAATCAGCATGGACATCTTTTTAAGTTAGAGCAACTCTTTCTGCTAGAAATAGAGTCATAAATCCTAATTAGATGGCCTAAATAGGAGTGCTTGAATCCGATAAGAGAGAATTCAAAGGCAGATTTGAACAACCACTATTTGGTGCCATTTCTACACAAAGACTCCCCTCCAGGGCCTGCACAAATGAGAAGATCTCAAAAGACATCTAAGTCCACCTACTTTAACCATAGATACCTACCCTCTATAAGATATAGGAAAGCCTTCAAAAAGAATAGTTTAATTTTGAATTTCCATCTTCAGCCATGTGCAAATCCTGGTTCAGTAGTCCCCCCTTATCCACGGGGGGAACTTAGGGGATTAACATCTTAGGATAACATTTTAGGATTTGCTTCTGGGCTTTAAATTGGTGACCTCTATCAATTTTAAGCAATCTGGTCCTGATTTAGGGCAGTAACAATTGCTAATTGCTAGATTAACATGATATAATTTACTTTACATATTTTGTATAAGATGATGAAATGAGCACTAGAAGCAGAAAAATAAATAAACCCTAGAAGGAGGTATGAAGAAGTAAGCACAAAATACTTTTGGAATAATTGTGAAAAATATCTTCTGATAGTATTTGAAAAATAAAGCAGTATATAATCATATAAAATACATACATAACCTATTCTATTTATTCTTGCTTATTAAAAGGCATAAATCTACTTTACCTTTATTGAGTTCAACTTGTGTTAGTAAACCTTTCTGGATGTCCCCTGCTGTTTCTCTTTTGTCCCTTTCTAACAAGAGGTAGCCCTCAGTGGCATGAAAAGTGAAAATAGGGTTAGCCACTCACAGGAAAGTGTACCAATAGATTATTGAATATTGTCATTATCAGCATGTATTCTATATGTGTTTTATATGGATTTTTGTATAGAAAGTCAGACACATTCCAACATGATTTAGTTCATCACAGTTAAACCTTTGTAAAAGGATTAAATCAATAATTAACAAATTTTTAAAAACACATATTATATAAGGGAAAATTTAGATTAAATGTGATTTAAATATCTTTTCTTTCATTTATTTACCAGGGAGGCTCAAATATCTTTATAACAGTAAAACAGAGGAAACAGTATCGTGGGCTGAAGAAGCTGATGTATGAGGACTCTCAAAGACCAGTACCTCGCCCAGGAGTAAGAAAATGTCTAGATATTTCTGAAACTTCAAAAAAAGTTTTATTTATATTAATATATTCTCTTTTAAAAATAAAAGTATGTTGTTAAAAGTTTTAATAGCCAGTAGTGGTGGCATATGCCTGTAGTCCCAGCTACTTAGGAGGCTGAGGCAGGAAGATACCTTGAGCTCAGGAACTGGAAGCCAGCCTGGGCAACATTGCAAGACCCTGTCTCTCAAAAAAAAAAAAAAA
>RJWJ010028189.1:0-21592 GCA_004363605.1 Indri indri | reverse complement strand
ATGTATACCATGGAGTTCTACTCAGCCACAAAAAACAATGCTGATCTAGCACCTCTTGTATTATCCTGGATAGAGCTGGAGCCCATTCTACTAAGTGAAGTATCTCAAGAATGGAAAAACAAGCACCATATGTACCCCCATCAAATTGGTATTAACTGATCAACACTTATGTACACATATAGTAGTAACATTCATTGGGTGTCAGGCAGGCGGAAAGGGGAGGAGGGGATGGGTATCTACACATCTAATCGGTGCAGTGCACACCGTCTAGGGGATGGACATGCTTAAAGTTCTGACTCGGGTGGGGCAAAGGCAATATTTGTCACCTAAATATTTGTACCCCCGTAATATGCTGAAATAAAAAGAAATAATAAAAATAAAAATAAATAAAATAAATTTAAAAAATAAGCCCACCTTCTAGAAAATTCTGGTTTGAACTACAGGGAAGATATACGCATAGGAGAGAGAAGAACAGCCCAAGTTGCTGATGATGAGTGACCAAGAGATTAAACAACCTGAGGAACTGATGACAGGAAGTGGATTTTCAAGTAAAGTTATGATATAATTGGGCCCAGAGGCTCACTCGCCCTCACAGGCTAGAAAGGACTCGACTCAGTCGGAAGCCAAGTTGACTTGAGAACCCACAAGTTGCTTTTGTGAAAAATTCTGCCTCCAAGTTGCTTCTCCAGCCGCACCAGACTTGTGCCTCACAGGCAGCTGGCAGGAGAAAAGAGTTTCAACAGGGGGTGAGGAGTGGCCCCAAAATCCAGCTCCTAGAACCTGAAAGTGCAGAAGTCTCACACTCAAGAAAGGAAGATGAAAAGAAGTCATGAGTGAAAGGACTCACCAGGTGGCTTTTTGGGTTGTGAACAGCAGATGCCAAGGAGCTGGAAGAGCACAGAGAAGCCAGAGGCAGGCTGAATATTGGACAGATTTAACACTGAACATGAAGGCAAGGCTTCGAAATACCCTGAAACCACAGACCTAAAGTTAGGAGCCCATTGTCCCAGGGAATCTGCAGTGCTCAGCTAAAGCGGGCAAATGGGCCGGGCGTGGTGGCTCACGCCTCTAATCCTAGCACTCTGGGAGGCCGAGGCGGGCGGATTGTTTGAGCTCAGGAGTTCGAGACCAGCCTGAGCAAGAGTGAGACCCTGTCTCTACTAAAAAAAATAGAAAGAAATTATCTGGATAACTAAAAATATATAGAAAAAATTAGCCAGGCATGGTGGCACATGCCTGTAGTCCCAGCTACTCGGGAGGCTGAGGCAGGAGGATCGCTTGAGCCCAGGAGTTTGAGGTTGCTGTGACTAAGCTAACACCACAGCATTCACTCTAGCCAGGGCAACAGAGTGAGACTCTGTCTCAAAAAAAAAAAAAAAATAAAGCAGGCAAATGGATCCATAACTATCATGTCTAGCAAAGCAGATGACATCAGTCCCCATAGGACACAATCCCTGCACTAGTTAGCTTTGATTCAATCCCATCCTTCCCTGGGGTTGTAACAGAGTCATCTGAAACCCTTGTCAAGGTAAAATCCTCAAAAAGTTAAAAACATGACTCTCATACAAATATAAAATGAACATGCGTCAAAGATGTTATTCGATTCATTAATTAATGAGGGAGCCTACAAGATGACAAAGTTTATTCAAAGAGCATTTTGAGGGTCTAGGTTTTCATAAGTATTTGGATCAATGTTAGAAAGAGGTTACTAGATTAAACACAAAACTAGCTAATGATGTACTGAGAGATAAACCACAACCTTTGAAGTTATCTTTTCTACTAAACAAAAGTGATTTGGAAAATCTACATGTTAACATGTTACTTTCTTTGAGTCTGGAAATTTTAATTAACAGTAATGAGTGGATTAAACAAAGTTTATTCTCCTGCCTGGATAATTAAATACTCTTTAGACAGTCCTGCTAAAACATGCCCCATATGATATTAAAAGGAAGTATTAACCACCTTTTTGTATCATTTCCAAGTTTTAAATAATTTTTCTTAACTCCTTGATGCTTAATTTTGTAATAGAAGGTGGGCAAATCACAGTAATCACAGAAGCTGAGGAACATCTCCCCTAAATTTTTGAAAACTGGACTGTATAGACTGGGTACGGTGGCTCATGCCTATAATCCTAGTACTTTGGGAGGCCAAGGCAGGAGGATTGCTTGAGGCCAGGAGTTTAAGGTTAGCCTGAGCAAGACCAAGACCCCATCTCTACAAAAAATGCATAAATTAGCCAGGCATGGTGGCATGTGCCTGTAGCCCCAGCTACTCAGGAGGCTGAGGCAGGAGAATCGCTTGAGCCCAGGAGTTTCAGGTTGCAGTGAGCTATGATGACACCACTGTACTCTAGCCTGGGCAACAGAGAGAGACTGGACTGTCCATACAAAATGTTGAACTTGGCCTTGACCTATTTGGCAAAAGGAATGATATGTGAGGAAAGAAGGAGAAATTCCTAATCAGAAAGGTAGCTCAGATGTCAAGAACAACTAACCCCTGCTGGCCTCAGCCACCTGCTGGCTTGCCAGACCTTGCTGACTATGTCACCCTGAAGTCTGGAGTTCACCTCTCTCTGAGGCACATAAATTACCTGAATGTATTTTTCTGGAGATGAAAGCATTGCCATTAGAAATCCAAATGCATCCCCTACAGAAGTAGCAGTTCCTCAGATGGATCAGGACAAAGACTCCCCTTTAAGTGTGACACAAAAATCAGCTTTAAGGTTCCCTTGAAGAAAGCAAGTGGCTGAAACAAGTGGTGTGGCCCTTTAAGTGTGGCCTGGCCAAGAAGATGCAGTTGATGTACCCAACTCCACACAAGACCAGAGTTATTAACAACCTCACCTAGAACCTATTCTAGAGGGGAAAACCAGTATCTCACTGTAAATGTTCACTGAAACCAAAACATTTTCCTTCTTTATTCTTGGGTTTCATACCCTTTTTTGCATATGAATTTAAAAAAACACAAAAACCTATTGTCTGTTAAGAATGAGCAAAGTTTCAGTAAAAGACATTTTCACACAAATGCATAGAGTTGTACCCTGGAGACAGGGTTGAGACAAGGATGAAAGTGGCCACGTATATAAAACAGGAGAATAAGATCAGATTTGTGGTTCAGATGAATTTTACCAAAGGATTTGCCTGGCATCTATCCACTCTTGTACTGGGTTAAGGTGGAGAAGTATCAAAGATACCCTGTGACCTCCTAAAAGTGAGAAGCAAAACCACAATGAGATACCACTTCATATGCACTAGGATGGCTACAAGCAAAAAAAAAAAAAAAAGAAAGGAAGGAAGGAAAATAACAAGTGTTGGCAAAAGTGGAGAAATTAGAATTTTTACACATTGCTGGTGGAATGTAAAATGGTACAGCCACTGTGGAAAACAATTTGGCAGTTTCTCAAGAAGTTAAACATAGAATTACCATATAACCAAGCAATTCCGCTCCTGGGTATCTACCCAAAAGAATTGAAAACAGGTAATCAAACATACTTGCATATAAATGTTCATAGCAGCACTATTTGCAATAGCTAAAAGGTGGAAACAAACCAAATATCCATAAACAGATGAATGAATAGACAAAATGTGATATACATGCAATTGAATGGAATATTATTCAGCCATAAAAAGGAATGAAGTTCTGACTCATGCTACAACATGATGAACCTCAAAAACATGCTCATTGGAGAAGCCAAACACAAAAGGTCACATTCTGTGTTGTTTTATTTACATGAAATATCAGAAAAGTTAAATCCACAGATACAGAAATCAAAGTGGTGGTTGTCAAGGGCTGAGGGGAGGGGGGAAGAGGAGTAGCCGGTTAGTGGGTGTAGGGTTTTACTTTGGGATATTAAAATTGTTTTGGAACTAGATAAAGATGTTGGTTGCACAACACTATGAATGTACTAAATGCCACTGAATTGTACACTTTAAACCAGTTATTTTATGTTATGTGAATTTCACCTCAATAAAAAAAATGAGACAGAAAATATCAGCAATGACAATAATAGCATAAGTTTCAAACAGCAAAGACTTGAGTTTGTACAATGGCCTTCAAAATGTGAAAACATCCAGAGTAAACCAAAGTTTGGACAGAAGAGGGAGCAAGAAACACACAGAAATATAGAATTTACATGAAAAAATTCAGAAAACGTGTTGATTTTTTTCCAGGATCATGTCACCACTCTTCTCCTTGGATGAGTTGTCTCCTGTAAAAATAGAAGAGAATAAAAAAATAAAGTTCTCAATACCAAGAAAGAATCATTGAAGAATCACAGAATTTACAGCATGAAGGACCCACCTGAGAGATCATTCTGCCCAGTGACGCTGATTTGCAGATGGGGGAAACTGGAACTCAGAGAGATCAAATGTCTTTCCCGATGTCACATGGCAGAGCTGGGCTAGCAGCAGCCCGGAGCTGGCTGGGGACTGCGCTTCCCATGATACAAGCTCCAACTGTGTTCTCTATGGTTTTATGGTATTTTTTTTTTCCTCTTGAATCACATAACTAAAATGTTTCCAGGCCTGTCAAATCAGTGTCTGCCACCACCCCTCCCCAGCTTTGCAGCATTCACAGCCAAGGGAAATCAGGTTAAAATTAACATCTCTAGAGCAACCGTAAACGGCAAAGCCCCAAATATGCAGCCTAGTGTGTCTAATAAGTCAGCAAAGTAAGGGGCATTCTCTGCCTTGGGTCCCAGGTCAGGCAATGGGTGACTTAAGAGACTATACATGTGTGCAACCTAAATGCCAACTGGGGCCGCGATTCCTTTGGGAGTCACACCAAAGGGCCTCATGTCCTAACCCAGAGGCCTGTCTTCCAGCTCTTGCCTTCCACACTAGAGGACCAGTCAAGCCATTTTCCTAAACAAAGACTATTCTCTCCTAAGGCCAGCTGTCAAAATAACATATTTTTTACCCAACTGCATATGTGTCTTGGGACTTCTTTTGAACTTGCAGGTACATTCCCTTCTTTCCCTCCTCCACTTGCCAGAACGAGTCACTTCTTCGTGAGGTTTCCTCAAAAGTCAGGGTCTGAGGCAGACGCTCTACAGATACCTCAGTTCAAGGTTATAATGCAGGTAAGTGGTAGTCACAGCCAGAACAGAACCAAAAGCTTCCTGTTCTGAGAGGATTGCCACAAACTGGACGCCAGAACCTAATACATTGCTATTTCATTTTACTAAAAGGGGCCATTGGTCTTCATTAGATTTTTCAAACTTTTAGTTCCTGAAATACAATTTTCTTATTAAATATGGATTTGCATCAATGTTTTAGCCATTAACAGCACCTAAAATAGCAAAATGTTATGCCACAAAGACCTCTCTCCCCTAACTATTTAATTTCAAATAAAATTGGAATTCAGAGTGTGAGCTCTGGAATTTGAATATTTGTGTTCAGATCTTGACAGCCTTCTTATATGTGTGGTCTTGGGCCCTGTATTTAACTTCCCTAGACCTCAGTTTATCCATCTATAAAATGAACATCATAACAATGAGTACCTACCTCTTAAAGCTTTATGAGAAAAAAATGAAAGCATTTAAAGTACATATATGCATTCCTGGCACATTCTAAGAGCCCGATAAATCATTAGCAGTTATCCTAATGGATATCCTAAAGAATCATTATCCTTCCCCAAAAGCGGCACATTAGTCACTCTCCAGTCATGGAGAAGAACGTGTTCCCAGTCAGCTCAACCACTGCTAATGTTTTTGGCAACTGATCTTCAGGAACACCTCATGCCCTGTCTTTTCTGAACGTCCACAAGCTCAAATGGGATTCATGACTCAGGAAGGGCCTGACTAGAGCCCTGTCCAAACTTTATTCCCTCTCCAACATCCCAGAGACCCTCTGCTTGAATATCCCTAGCAACAGGAAACTCACCCCTTCCCCAGGCTGGCCATGTCATTTGGGGATGGTCCATGGCTTCCATAGTCACTGGTTCTACCTCCAACCTGTGAGGCCTTTCCATGTGCTTAGCTCTTCAGACTTGTGAAGATACTATCGTGTTTCTGGGTTGAATGTCCCCACATTCCTAAACTGCTACCCCAGGGGCCTAATTTAAAGTCCTCTCTGTAGGAACTCCTGCTTGTATATATGCCTCGGAACTGCCCGTAACTCAAAGGAGTCTGCCCAGGGAGAGGCCGGGCGGGGTGAGGAACGTGAAGGAGACACGGAGACAGGTCTTCTCCTCATCCTCCTAACTCCATCCCTTCACCCCCATTCTCATCACTCTGCGCTCCTGAGAATCCTCAAAAACATGGCATCAGCTTTTTTCAAACACTTCCTGAGTTGGGTGAAATGTCAGTGATCTTTCCATGAAGACTTAATTAAGCAATGTACGCTTTCCACGTGACTCTAGGGAGGTAGGAGAGAGAAGAAACAAAGCGTGTGCACTAAGTACTACGTGTCAAGCTCCATGCTATTTTTCATATATTACATTATTTAAATAAGCCACAAATGTAAGGGGCATTCTAATTATATTCCCCATTTTAAAGATGAGGAAACTGAGGCTCAGGGAGCTTTAGCAGCTTGCCTTCAATCACAGAGTAGTTGAGCCAGAATGTGAACTCAGGCCATCCTAGGTCAAGTCTCATGTGCCCTTTTCTGTGCTAGACACGTCTTCCAGGCTTCCTCAGAAATGTGCTCAAGGACTCAGCTACTCACATTGACCCTATTATTGCTGGCCTTGGCTGGGCTCCTACAAGCTACCATCGTAATAAAGTATCTTCCTTGACCCGAGCTCAGCAAAGTACAGCCTACGGGCCAGATCCCACCACTGCCTGTTTTTGTAAGTAAAGTTTTGCTGGCCCACAGCCACACCCCTCTGTTTACATATTGTCCATGACTGTTTTCACCCTGCGATGGCAGAGTTGAGTAGTTGCAACAGCGACTGAATGGTCTGCAAAACCTGAAATACTTACTAGGTGGCCCCTTACAAAAAAAGTTTGCCAACCCCTGCCCTAGACCCACCTTGGGCTGGCAAATATCTCCTTACTCCATAGATAATCCTAAAACCACTCTTCAAGAGAAACAGTGGAATCTCAATCCTTTGAAATGTTGTTTCTCTCAACGAATATTTCTTCAATGCATGTCTATGTGTCAGTACTTTTTCCACATTAACCACAATCTGCTTTTCTGGGGTAGGCTATGCCATCTCAGAAATACCATATTACCTATTTCAATCTCCATTTTCATGTGGTAATTCCTTGGCTGCTGTTAAGAGTTGATGTGTGGACAGTGGTTTCCATTTTTCCAGCATCCAGGAATGTTGCCTCTCCTGCTGCGTGCAGCTTTGGTAGGACTCTCAGTGAAGGGGCCCTGTCCTCCCCCAACCAAAGACGGGCTTGAGACCCAAGCAGCCTATTAGGACTCCTTGCCCCACAATTTCAGGTCTTGAGTGTAGTGATTCATGGACAAAAATTTCGACAGAGCTGATTTATACCTCCAGCCGTGCCCTTCCAAGACACTCGGCTCCTACTGTTCTGCAAATTGTCCTTTCCAAACCTGGTTCTTCAGCTTTTTCTTTAGTCCTATAAATTCCTTTCTAAAGCAACTTGGCCAAGTCAGTGTCTGTCACTTGTAACCAGACCCAGCTGATACAGTAGATCCAGAAAAACCTGCAGGGTGGGAGAATTTGTCTCCAAGGAATTTGATTTCTTGTGAATAAATTAGTATTAGGGGAGAAAGTTCTTAAACCTACAAAAATCTAGCTTCTTTTAAACTCAATCTTTTAAATGCAGAAACGTATACATTAAAGAGAAGAGCAATGTCATTCCACAGATTTTTTTATTAGTCGTAGTGGTTAAAGTACGGCGAATTCTTGTTGCTAATGTAATTTTACTTCTCTAGGACTAGTAGCTTGTTTCTTTGTGACAACACAGTATCTTCAGTATTAAGCACTATTAGATTACCTCCCCCTGGCTTCCACCTGGGGACATTTGCCAGTCTGCGTCAGCAAAGATGCCCATAAGATCCTTTAATGCCTCTAATATGTAACTTATAAGATATCAAAGAACAGCTGACCACTTCTATCTGTGACCCTCAGATAAGAAGTGAGGGAACATAGGAACCAGAATGACCCAGGAAATCAGTACAAACAACGCAAAAACTCCAGGCCTCATTAGATGCACCCACAGCCTCTGGTTCTAACACCAAAACATCTGCCATGCAGTGAGAAAGCAATGGGCCCCCAAAAGACAGAGGAAATGAAAAACATTGCTGCATGAATCGAACTCTAGGAAGGAACCCTAAAGGTAATTTAGTTCCCCTTCTTTCTGATGAAAGGATCCCCTGTGCAAAAAGCCCTGACGAATGGATGTCACCAAAGATCTTCAGTGATGGTGAATTCATTACCTTTCGGGTATCTCGCTTCATTTTTAGACAGCACTATTTGTTAGAAAGCAAACAGCTCTGATTTGAATGAAGCCACACAAAACCACACTGCTCTCTCTTCCCCGTGGCCATCCTTCACGTCATTTTGAATACAGTTATCCTGTCCCACCTAAACCTTCTCCGCTCTTGAACTAACGCCCCCAGATGCTCCAAATCATTTTTCATGTGACATGAACGTGATTTTTACTTCCCTGACTATAGAAGGTGTATTAGTCAGGTCCTGGCAGGAACAAGATGATGCACTCATATTTGGTAGCTTGAGTTTAATAAAGTACGTGATTTTGTGAAAGTGTGAGCCGAGTGTAAAGAAACTAAAAGGGATTGTGCCATACTCCAGGGTTGTAACCACTATAGGCTTGAGGGAGCAGGGAAAGCTGTTAGCAGCACCTGGAGACAGAGGGAACTACGTAAAAAGGGTTGCCTGGTAAGGGCTGTGAACTTCAGTTACACATGGGGCCCTTAAAGGGGCTGGTGGAATGAATACCCCTCCCTCACTCTTCTCCCTAACATTCATCTGCCAGAGCTCTCCATTGGTGACTGGGAGCTTAAGGGAAAAGGAGCTTAAGTCAATGCAATTTATAAAGTTAGACTCCGGAGGCCCAGAGAAGGGTGGTGAGTAGATTTGAGAAGCAAATGGAACAAATCCAGCACAGAGGACAGCTCATGTCTTTGTCGGTCCAACATGCTTTACTTTTATTCTCAATTTTCTTCCGGGGTTGAAGCCTGATTGATTGCACCTCTGACTCTAGGAGAGGTCGTGTGACTCAGGCCTGCCCAATCAGAGCTTCCCAAGCCTCTGATCACAGTGTCTGGCTCAGAGATAAACAAAACCCAGGGAGAGACGGTGAGAAGCAAGCTCTGTACTTCTGCCAAAGGGGCATGTTCTCCTTTCCTATGGATTGGAGGATATTAACCTAGAGCTGCTAGAAGCCATACTGCCCCCAAGGGAAGAGCCTGGATAAAGGGAAAGTCAACACAGAGGAAGGCAGAGCCAAGAGAGAAGAAAGATTAGATCCTGGTAACATTGTTTGAGTTCCTGGATCCACCTGTGCCTGCAACCTACACTGTTCACCCCAGCCTGAAATTGAAATGACATTGGAAAGACAGGATCCTCTGATCTTCAAGTTCCTTGACTTTAAAATAGGAATTATAACACCTCACCACGCTCGTAGGCTTATTATAAGCACTAAGCAAGATCACATACTTAAAGGTCCCCTATAAACAGCAAGGCATTGTGCAAATGTCACAGACTCTTCTTCAGGTCATCTCCACCTTCAGATGTACCACCCTCGGGACACAGTGTTCCACAGTCAGGGCACGCAACATTCTAAAATTGCTTCCAAGGCCAAGTAATGACATATTGAATAACAGCTGTCAAGAGCAGTGGCAATCTCAACATTGCCAAATAGAAAAACAAAAACAAAAAGAAGAAAGAAAGAAAGAAAGGAACTGACAAAATTGACTTTATTTTAAAGAGACAGACTGGAATCGACATCCAAGAAACAAAATAACGAGAAAAATTCTGCCGAATTAAAAACTATGTCTGAAACAATGTCAGGGCAGAGGGAAGATGAGAAACAGACAAAACTAAAGGAAAACAGCCCCTGGTCTGGGGCCCTGTGATTCGAGCTGCAACTGTCACAGCTGGGTGGCAACAGAGTCAAAACCAAAAACCATGGAGAAGACAAGATGGAGTGCTTCCCTGAGGACAGCGAACTGTGGAAAAGAAAAGTTCATATGTTACAACCACGAAATCTCGGGAAAGAATAAAGGCAAAGAAGCCAGTGAGTAGGGCGGGAAAGCCAGGCTCAGAAAACCAGAAAAATAGCAAAGATCTCACAGCTGAAGCTGACTCGGGTAGTGAGCAGGGAATCCGAGAGTGGTTCACCAAGTGCTGAACCCAATGTGGAAATTGCAAAACTGGAATGGGAAAAATCCAAAGCCCAGCTAGGAAAATGCCTTACCACAGCGGCAAAAGAGAAAAACACATGTGCAAAATGCTTTGACGTGCTCGTCAGTAGCTCTCTCCTCGCAGATATGAATACCAGACTTGCATGAAGCACACTGGGCTTTTTCCTGGTCCAACGACTCGATTCTACTAGAGACAAAAATCAAAGAGCAGAAGAAAAATTAATTTGAATTTATAACCAATATGCCAAATGCACTTTAGTTTATCAACGGGCTAAAAGCGGAAAGACTAAAGAAAAATAAAATCTTTCTTGTCCCACTGAAGAAAAAAATACATTTCGTACAAAGTGCTCAAAAGAAATGTATTTCAAAAATGATTTGCAGCATCTGCTTTGAGCAAAGCACTGTGTGAGGTGCTATGTAGGACAGAAGTTTCCCTCACACAGCTAACAATCCATTGGAAAGGAAAATCCCACTAGTCCAAGAGAGAATGTAGAATGCAATACTTCAGGTGGGACAGGCCGGGCTTTGGTGGCTGTAGAGTATGCGTTTGCTCACGGAGAATCACAAAACAAAGACTCAGGTAACAGTTTTCCTCCCCCATTTAAGTGAGTGGAGGAAGCAAATAAATCAGTTAGAAAGGATTTGTTGACACCATCCCCTCCCTCACAACCATCCTTGCTCCAGACACGGCACCCCCAAGTCCTGCTACGTCTCCCTCCAGACTGTATCTTGAGCCTTTCCCCCTCCCTTCATCCACATTGCTGCTACCCTCTTCCAGGCCAGTTGCCTCTTGCCTGGACTGCTCCAATTATCACTTTATTCCCATTGTCTCTCCCTTATAATCAGTCCTCCACCCAGAATCCAGAGTAATGTTTTAAAATGCAAACTAGATCAAAACCCTCCCATGGCTGTCAAGACTAGAATAAAATACCAACTCTTTCAAGACCCTGTATCTTCAGGCCTCTGACCACTCCTCCAGGCTCATTTCAGGTCACTTTCCACTTCACTCACCACACTCCACCTAACTGGCCTTAGCTTAGCTCTGTGAATGCACCACGCTTTTTATCACCAAAAGATTTTAGCATATGCTGTTCCATGTCTGCAATGCTCTTCCCTCTCATCTTTCACCCAACTCTTATTCAGCCATCAAGTCTCCAGTTAAAAATCACTCACTCAGTGAAGTCTTTCTAAGCTCCCAATATAAATTAGGCGTCGAAACACCCTATGTGTTTCTTTATCATGGTGGATATTATATATTTATTTTGTGTTTGTTTAATGTCCGACTCTCCACCATACTAATGAGTGGGAAACTTTTCTGCTGTTTCCCACTATACACCCATTTCCTAGCATAATTTCTGGCACCCAGCAGGGGCTCGGAAAATACTAGCTCAATAAAGGAATATCCTTAGCACTAACATGGTGCACAAAAGTAGAAGTCATGTCCTCTTTCTTCAAGGTGTTTCCAATCCAATAGACACAAATCAATAGGAAGCAGAATAAAATACATGAAAATCACATGTAGAATAGATTATATGGTGAGCGCCATAGAGCAAGACTAGGCTACTATAACAAAAAGAATCAACAAAAATCAAAGGCTTAATGAACATAATATAGAAGATGCGAACACTCCAAATCAGTGGGCAGCTCTGCCCATGCGGTCATCCTGAGATCCAACTTCATTCCATGTTATTTCTCCACCCTCCTTTACAGCGTCATCCTCATCTGCATACTTGAAGGTAGGAAAAGGCACATCTAAGCTCTGACTCAAAAGAAGGAGAAGGGTAAGGAGAAAATACAATCTGTAAGGTTTTGTAGATCAAGCCAGCAAATACAGGTATCACCTCTACTCATATTCCATGGGCAAGAATTTAGACTCCTAAAGGCAGAGTGAATGTGCTTTTGCTCTGTTGCTTTGGGTTGTTCCTGTCTCTGAATATTCGTAAATATGGAAGCTTCTGTGCAAGAAATTGACCATGTCACTCTGTACCTGCCAGGCAAGGACCTTGTGATCAGTTATGCACCCTAGTTCACTGCAGTTGCCTATCTTTGGGAGAAGTCCTCGCCAGTTCCCAAACTACTCCCCCCACTCCAATGCTAAAGGCAACCGAGCTACATGGACAGACAAATGCCATTATAAGAAAGTCAAATACGATCCAGGGCCAGTGGGACATCTAACAGGGGTTGTAATCTCATTAGCACTTCACACTCACACTAGTCATTGTTCCAAGTGTTTAACATAAATTAACTCATTTAATCTTTAGATTTCAGCTCTCCATCTTATAAATGAGAAAACTAAGGCACAGAGAAGCTAAATTATTAATTGTCTCCTTTTCAGAGATGAAGGGTCCAAGATCACAGAGCTGGGAAGTGGTAGGGCTGAGATTTGAACCCAGGCTGGCTGACTTCAGGGGCCACACTGGATTGGCAGGCTGTGTTACCAGCATTGAGCAATGCATGAGAAAAAGCAATGATTTGGAGAGCAGGCAATCAGGGTGCTAGTTTTAATTCTACTAGTAACTTGTCTTTGGGGCCTGCATCTTTTTTCTAAAAAAGGGGGAAGGAGTTAAGAAAGAATTGCAAATTAAAGCAAGTGCCATTTTCATCTATCAAGTTACAAATGCTTTTTGTCCCCACTGTTGGTAGAGACAGAGAAAAATGGGCAGTTTCCGTATTGCTAAGAGGAGTGTGATGACAACAACAACAATAATAATAACAGACAAAATTTATTGAATGCTTATCATATGCAAGCACTGCAATAAATTCTTTATAGAGACCATGTTGTAATCCTAACGACCACTCTATCCTGTAGGCATTGTTGTGCACAATGACAGATGATGAGCCAAAGCTGATTCCCCACTGGCCAATAAAGGAGCCAAAGCTTAGAAAGACACACAAGCTGCCCAAGGGTCAGAGCCAGTAACAGTGGACAGTAGAGAAAACTCAGGCAGCCTACTCCAGATCTCAGGCTTCCAAAGACAGAATACAGTCTTTCCTTCTGTATTTGTTAACAGTCATCAAAGCCCTTAAAATGGGCATTTTTTTTAAATTTGCAATTCTCATCTTGGAGTTAATCCTAATTTATCTCAAAGAAAGAATCATGAGTGAGCATTTGCAAGAATTGAGTTACAAAATATTCATGACAACTCAGAAGTAGGATTAAAGGTAAATTTTTTTCTTCTTTTGCTTATCTAAATGTTCTATACTAAAAATTTATTGCTTTGGTATTTTAAAAAGAGGTTTTTTAATATTGGTAATGGATGAAAAAGATACTAAATACCCTTTTATGTTCTAGAACTCGATGACTCTACAGAAGGCAAATATTGGACTTTAAAACGCAGGCTTGTTGAAAACATTAGAGATTGAAATTTTTTACAACTATTCAATTTTATAGTCATAATAATCTTAGTGTCCTGTCTGTGTTGATTACAAAAATAAAAACAAGTTGCCAATAGTCTTACCTCTGACCCACCCTCCTCACCTACTTTTGTTTGGCAGGCTATCTGTATCTGTCAAGTTTCACTTCCTTCAAGAAGTGTTCCCTGGCCCTTGGTCTGATTGTTTTGTTTGTTTGTTTGAGACAGAGTCTCACTCTGTCACCTGGGCTAGAGTGCCATGGCGTCAGCCTAGCTCACAGCAATCTCGAAGTCCTGGGCTCAAGTGATCCTCCTGCCTCAGCCTCCTGAGTAGCTAAAAACAGAAAAAATTAGCTGGGCACGCACCACCATGCCTGGCTAATTTTTTTTGTTTTTAGTTGAGACGGGATCTCGCTCTTGTTCAAGCTGATCTGGAACTCCTGACCTCAAGCAATCCTCCCACCTCCTCCCAGAGTGCTAGGATTACAGGCGTGAGCCACCGTGCCAGGCCCTTGGTCTGGTTTTTAATGGTTATTTTCTGGACTTCCCTAGGACCCAAGGCACACCCAAATCTTAGCCCTTGACCACACTGTATGGTTGGTTTGTCTGTTTCCCAATAAGGCTGAAAGATCCCCAAAGGCAGAGGCTAATTCTAAATAGACTATTTATTCCCAAATCCTAGCACAGTGTGTTTGTGAATGAAAGAAAATTAGACACTCCTCAACAAACAACAGAAAGCGTGTCTTAATAATTGCCATTACCATAAAAAACATAAATTAAATTTAAATGTTTTAAGTCTTCATGGTCAAGTTTTTAAAGCTCTTTCACATTTCGGATCATTTCTAGATTAATCTCTTTTAAATTAAGAGACTGTTTATTGACATTTCCTGAGCACTCTGAGCAAATTGTAAGAATGTGTGCAGTCACCATGGTTTCTTACCTGCCTGTAATGTGGCTTAATATTGTTTTGAAAAATTTATCTGCATTTGTCCTAGTTGCATTCATTGTGCTAACAGAAATATCCTACATGAATTCTCTGTTTCCAAAGTTAATTTGGTAAACATCTGCTGCAAGAAAATGGTCCAGATGGTTTCTGACATGTAGTGATAATAAATAAGTGGTCCTTTTCACATATTGCATGGTATTTGCTGTAGTTTTCTACTAAAGGGATGTGGTTTTGAGGGACAAAAAAAAAAAAAAATCACTTAATTTCATGGCCACCCAAGGCACATGGAAACATGTGACTCATATGTCTAAATACCAAACCACTCTTTATAAATTCAAATGGGGTCACATAGCCAGGAATACCTCCTATGTTACTGACCCATGTTTCTTTCTGATATCTTTTTTTTTTTTTTTTTGAGACAGAGTCTCACTCTCTTGCCTGGGGCAAGTGCCATGGCATCAGCCTAGCTCACAGCAACCTCAAACTCCTGGGCTCAAGCGATCCTACTGTCTCAGCCTCCCGAGTAGCTGGGACTACAGGCATGCGCCAGCATGCCCGGCTAATTTTTTCTATGTATATTTTTAGCTGTCCAATTAATTTTTTTCTATTTTTGGTAGAGACGGGGTCTCGCTCTTGCTCAGGCTGGTTTCGAACTCCTGAGCTCAAACAATCCGCCCGCCTCGGCCTCCCAGAGTGGTAGGATTACAGGCATGAGCCACCGCGCCCGGCCTCTTTCTGATATCTTAATACCACTTACTGTTATGGAAAGTTCACCACTTGTCCCCAAGGCCACATCAGAAGAACAAGGACAAGTGGTTTGAAGAGAAGAAAGGGGAAGTTTATTAATTTGCCAGCAAATGAAGAAGATGAGAGACTCTCGTCTTAAAGTACTATGATCCCATCTATACACAGAAATATAGAGCTTTCGAAAGGAGTTTTCAGCTTGGGGCTATTGCTCTCTAACTGTAGTTGATGGTCCTGATCAGCCCCATCTCTGCCGAAGACAGTCTCATGACCTCTACCCAGACAATTCTGTTGAGCAATCTCCTGTGGTACAAAGAACAGAAAACACTCCCCTGCCCCGCCGATCACTGGCTTCGGGCAGGAATGCAGGTTTTAATTCTCAAGAAGAGTGGGGGGTGTGCTTTCAAGAGACAATTTGTAAAACATTTTACCCCTTTTCAGGCTGTTGCCCCTGTTACATTACCACATGCTTTGCATGTATTATCTTACTGAATCTTTTCCACATCCCTATATAGTAGGTATTATCATTATCTCTATTTTCTAGAGGGTGAAATAGTCCAAGGTTATTAGTAAGTGGTAGAGCATCTGACTCCAGTACCCCATGTTCCCAGTGTCCACACACTGTCCACCCCAATAGTTTTTGGGCCTTCACTACCTTTTTGGATTTTTCCAGTGGACAAACTCTTGGGTCCCAAGTTTATTGCCCATACTTTCTTCACCCACAAAGTTGCAGATGACACCTTGCCACACCTCTGAAGCCCACTGTCAGTCTCCTCCCCTTCAGGCAAAGCGGCACATTTTCTGCCCACCCTCGGGCAGTGACCCCACATGGAGAGGTACACAAGTGGGAAAAATGCCTCTCTCACCCAACCGACATCCAAATGACAATTTATCCCAGTATCTCACAGAGCATCTTCTGAAACGCTTTCATCTCTGTTTGCTGTCCCTCTCTCCCTAGGCTGAACCAGAAGACTAAATCTGAGACAAATACTCTGCATTATCCTCCCCAAGGGGATAGGCTTCTATTCTCCTTTCTGTCAAAACCTACTGTTACCGAAGTTCAGTACTTGTCCCTGAGGCTGAATCAGTAAGAACAAAGAATGAGGACAAGTGGTTTGAGGAAAAGGAAAGGGAAGCTTATTAATTTGCCAACAAATGGAGAGGGCAGCAGACTAGTGTCTCAAAAAACTGCCTCCCACCTTTAAACAGAAATATAGGGCTTTTTAAAGGGTGGTTTTCAGAGGCTGGGCTCAGGTCTATGTGACCAGCATCACATGTCATGGCCTTGGCCATTATTGTTTAGCTGTAGTACGTGGTTTTGGTAGACCTTATCTCCAGTGAAGATGATCTTGTGATCTCCGGACAATTCTGTTGAGCCATCTCCTGTGATTTAAAATACTAGAAAACAAAGAACAAAGAACATTTTCCTGCCCCTTTCATTACTGGTCTTGGGAAGAAGTGCAGGTTTCAATTCTCAAAAAGGGTGGGGAATTTTAAAGAGACAAATCGTAAAACATTTTGCCCTTTTTTAGACGTTTACCTCTGTTACACCACTAGCAACCTGAATTCTGCAGACTGAGCAGGGTTAAGAGGCAGGGGAGCACTGAGATATCGCAAGAAACGTAACCAGATAAGAGAATGTTGTGTTTACTGAAATTCCTTCCATGAAGAGCATGTGCCATGTGGTGGGAAGGAATACTTTAATAAGTCACTTGGAGCAGTTTAGTCAAATTCCATGGGGGTGTGTAAAGGTGGTAACTGATGGTCACTAAACTGCCTAAGGAGAGTGAGTCCAGTTAGCATCTGAGTTTGATTTGTAGGGAGAGTTGAACAAGTTTGGGGCTAGAGTGGAAGTGCTCTTGGTAACAGAAAAAGGGCCGAGTATCCAGCTCTGTCTTTCCCACAAGGAGTATTTAACCTTTTCCCAGCTGATCTGGATCAAATACTTAAAGAATAGGGCTGTGAAGAGGCACTACATTGAGAGCCTGGGGATGCCATACAAGCCTTCCCTATAGTTTCTGGCAACAGCAACAGCCTGGCTGCTTCTACAATTCCCGCCTCTTCCCATATAACTATTTCTAAATAGTTTAAATTTTCTCAAATTTAACTAATTTTTGACTTTCAATATGTATAGCACCTGCTTAAAATAGAGCCCTAGGCTCCAGTTGTTGTAAGAACACAAGAAAAATATCAGAGTCCAGGAAGCGTTAAATGAAGAAAAAAAACTGTTATATACAAAGCAATTAAATAATGTAAGTGCTCCATTTAAATAACTTAAATACCATTAATGAGCACTTAAAGTACTCTTGGCATTGGGCTAAGTGCTCTATATGCACTGTCTCATTTAACACATTAACTGCCATGTGATTTGTATTTAACTCACACTAGTTTTGAACCCAGGGCCTCATGAAGCATATGTAACTCACATATCTCTTTACCTTGGGAGGCACATGAACTATTTTTCAAGTTGCATATAACTCGTGCACAGAAAACAATAAAAAATAACAAATTTTTCATTAAATTAGAAAGGATCGTCTTGTTTTCAAAGTTTTTATGCTATTTTCATAATAAAACACCAAGGAAAATGGTTTGTTTTTTTTTTCCGCTAGTGTAGCAGTCAGCGTGTTAATACACATACACACACAGTACCTTGAGGTAGGTACTAGTATTATACCCACTTTCCAAGTGAGACACCTAAGACTTAGAGATGTTAATTTGCCCAAGCTCCTCTCTAGCTAACAAAAGGCAGAGCCACCGTAAGTCAGCATGGGAAGGAGCATGTTTGGGCAAAACTCAATGAGGAGATGAGAGTAGAGGAGCTTGTGAAGAAGAGGAAAGGTCAGAAGTGTTAGTACACGGAGGCCGGGAGGGCGGGACATGCAGCAGAAACTGCTTGAGTGAAGGTAGAGATGTCGGAATAAAGCCCTAGAATCCAAACTTAAGCCTGTGGGACAAACCTAGCCCACCACTTGCGTTGTACAGCTTGCTTCTACAAACTAAGAATGGCTTTTACTTTTTGAAATGGTTGGAGGGAAATATCAAAACAAGAGTAATATTTCATGACCCAATAAATCAAATGAATTTTAGTGCCCACAAATAAGGTTTTATTGGAACACAGCCGTTCCCATTCATCTACATATTGTCCATGGCTGCTTTCACGCTACGTCAGAGCTGAGTAGGCATGGCAGAGAGCGTGGCCCCCAAAGCCTGAGATATTTATTATCTCACCCTCATGGAAAAAGTTAGCCAACCCCTGGGCTATAACAGTGGTCCCTCTCAAACACCAGACAGTGATGAACTTTTTACCTTCACAGAAGAATATAAGAAATATGTATTTTGGCCAGACACAGTGGTTCATACCTATACTCCTAGCACTCTGGGAGGCAGAAGAGGGAGGATCACTTGAGCTCAGGAGTTCGAGACCAGCCTGAACAAGAGCAAGAACCCATCTCTACTAAAAATAGAAAAATTAACCAGGCACGGTAGCATTCCTGTAGTCCCTGCTACTCAGGAGGCTGAGGCAGGAGGATCGCTTGAGCCCAGGAGTTTGAGGTTGCTGTGAGCTAGGCTGATGCTACGGCACTCTAGCCTGTGCAACAGAGTGAGACTCTGTCTCCAAAAAAAAAGAAAGAAAGAAATATGTATTTTAAAAAGTGAATTTTTTGCCAATAAAGCTAAAGTGGATTTTTCATAAAGTTAAACTTATTCAATATTTAAAAAACAGCCCTTCATCCTTCCTACTTTTATTAAAGTGAAGAGATGTCCTGTCTCTTATTCAGTGACGGTAAATGATGGTTTGGTTCTGGTTTATCTCTTTACTCACGCTGAGTGATGAAGACAGAAGGAGCCACGACCTCTCTCTTCTTTCTGCCCTTTTTCTAGCTCCTTCTCTTTGTCTCCATCTGTGCCACCCTCCCACTTTCATTCTCCCTGGCTCCAGCTCTGTCCCTCTTCTGCAAAGTTAGTGACCTCAGAAAGAACTCACACTCCACAGAAACAGGAAAGGGGAGGTACTAAGGTTGTCTGCCATCTGTGTTCAAAGGTAAATGCCTGGTTTCGTGTGATTAAGTTCCAAGGACTTCAACTGCTTTTTAAGTCAGTTTTCCTTTGCAGCCAGAGGCAGCTCCCCTATCTTATCATCAACCCATGACACTCAGTATTTCTCCCACATCCCACGTGGCAGTCACTCAATAACTGTTAGTGTTGAGTTTTTAGGGATCGATTCTCAAAGTTTCCGTTGTAGGCTGCTGAGTAATCCTGGTGGAAATTTCCAGTGAAGCGGACAGAAAGATTTCCTTCCGTAATCGAGCCAGAAAAAAATTCCTGGGCAAAATGATGATTCTTAAGGGTATCTAATTTAAAAAAAAATGTAGCTTTCTAAAAACTTTTTATTGGAGTGTAATATACAGAGAAACGCACAGATCATAAGGGACAGCTCGATGAATTTGCACAAATGGGACACACCCTTGTACCAACAGGCAGGGCATTCCCAGCCCCTAGAATCCCCACAGGCTTTGTTCCAGTCACCTCCCCAAGGGTTTAGAAAACTGTCCCAACTGCTGACAGCGTAGATTAGCTTTGCCTGTTTTTGTTCTCTGAAATGGAATCATGCCGTATGTGCCCTTTGGTGACAGGCTTGTCTCGCTGCAGCGATGGGGTGAGGGAAGGAGTGTTTTATCACGATAGAATCAACAGCACATGGCATTTTTTAAAAAAGAAAAAAAAAACTGATTTTTATTCAGTTTTATTATTGTTTTTAATTTTCTACAGACAGTGCACACCCTTATTGCCTACACCTGGGGTGGACTGTTCTTCTGTATCATTTAACGTTATGTTTAGAAGATTCGTCTACATGGTCGCATGTAGATATAGATCATCCATTTTCATTGCTGTGTAGTATGTCATTGAGGATGTCAGCCACACATTGATTTATTCATCTTTTGGTGTTTTTTTTGACCAATATCTCCCCAGGTCTGGGCCATAATCCCAAAAGACACAATCCCAAATGCTATAATCTTAAATGTTGAAATCCTGAAAGATCAAAATCCCAAAAATATAATTCTGGAAAAAATAATTTAAAAATTCTTTAAAAGACATTTGTTTATATTTTTTAAAGGATATTTATTTGAGAAACATACAAACATGACAGAACATTTCACAGGCCACTTTACAGAATAAAATAAGCCATAATAACATTTATATTTTTGCCAACACACACAGGTATATTAACCACAGTCACAAGGGTATGACAGTTATGAGCAGACAAACCATATTCATAAAGAAAGAGGTCAAAAAGTGAAATGTACAAACATCTATCCCTGTGGTTGGTGATTGGGTGCACCCACTTTTATAAGTTCAGTCATCTGAAACATCATGACAGACAGCCTAAGTATTTGGACAAGATGGATGTAAAACCCCGATGGGCATTTAGGTAATTTCCAGATTGGGGCTATTATAAATAGTGTTGCTCTGGACATTTTTTCTGTGTCTTTTGGTGAACATATGGATGTATTTCTGTTGGATAAATACCTAGGAGCAGACTTTCTGGGTCATATGTAAATATAGCGCAGGGTATGCATATGTTCTGCTGTGACAGGCTGCCAAAGAGTTTGCCAGCTGGTTGCACCAGTGTGCACTCCCAACAAGGTATGAGCACTCCAGCTGCTCCACATCCTTGCCACCACTCAGTACTTTCTGTCTGTTCATTTAAATATTATAAAATATAGGGGAATCCCTGAAAGGCTAGAGATAATCAATTTCTTCAGAAGGGATCCATGAAGGATCTCCTGTATTTGGACATTAGGGCCTTTAAGGAGGTAGTTAAGATTGAATGAGGCCATGAGGGTGGAGCCCTGATCTGATAAGACAAATATGCATGCTCTACAGCAGGCACTATGCTGGGGACTGGACACTGTGGCGACCAACATTTAGCCCCTCATTTCAAGAAGCCTGAGTCAGCCATGATGTCCCTGGACACGTGAGAGTGCGAACTTTTGCAAAGGGCACAGCTCCTGTCCTGCACTTCTAGCGTGGACAGAAGAGTAGATGGAGGACCTGCACGTATAATTTGCATTTGCTTCTATCAGTGCTGTTTTCTCTTTTTAATTTCTACATGATCTAGTTTTTGAAGCCTAGAGGCTTAATTCTAAAGCACATTGATCTGTTTTCTCCCAAGCAGTGACTGTATTTCATTATTTCTGTGATGCATATTTTTTCATATTTAATACCACTGAAATTGAGATGCC
>RJWJ010028188.1:0-12955 GCA_004363605.1 Indri indri | reverse complement strand
GATTAGTCCGAAATATCTCTGAAGGAGGCACCACTTTCAAGGGAATAACTAGTTTCCTCAATCTGGTCATTCTCTGACTGACCCAGACAAGACTGTCAGCCAGTAGATCAGAGAACTACCAGGGTTAAAATTATCAAAGCACAATGATTCTTCTAAAGAAATTATGTAAGATGACCAGAAGCAATTAATGGAAAGAATTATCTTTTTAGGCAAAACATGGTAAGCAAGAAAGAGATTATATACCTGGAAAAAAAAAATCTGCCTTGACAGTGATGGGATAAAGAAGATTCGATGAATGAAAAAATAAAGCCAGGAGAAGTGAAGTTGCTTTCCATGGACTAGGTTTTAGAAAGCTTGCTGAGAAAACTCAGGTAGTGAGCTTCCCGGGAGAAAGAATAAAGTTTCAGAACATTTGTGTTTTTTCCCTGGGGAGGACATATACAGAAAGAAGGCAAAGTACTCTTAACAGAAATTTTTTATTTTGAAAAAGGTATTAGGACTTATTTATTTTGCAAATGGGGAAAACACAAACAGATACCTTTTTTCTAATTTGCTAGATGATGCAGGGTTTGGGGGTTCCGATGATGTTACTCTCACTGAAGTCTGTGCAGGAGGAGGATTACTAAATAAGAAATTGCTAATCAATCTCCAGATGGCAAGGAATGGGTAAAGTACTGTCCCCAACAATGTCCAAATGTCTCCGCTGGAAGAGTGTACAATGGATGTAGTTGGTCTTCCTGCCTAGAAATTAAGAAATAAATAAGCCCAGATAAAAATTACATCGGCACAATCACCTCACTCCCAAGGTTCTAGATAAACCTTTTATCAGGAAAAAGAGGTCCAATTGATTTTAATTTACTGCAAGAAGATAAAATTACCATCTTTTGCTACTTTTCAGGTATATAAAGTTTCTGGGAACTCCTGGAGCTGTTTTTTGAGTAATTATAATATACAAAGTACAAAGCAGTTTTTGGTGAAATGAACCAACTATTTTTAAGGAAAGTAAACTTTTGTAATAAAATTAACTTTGATAAAAGTCTTTCTTGCTGATAAAAAAAAAAAAAGGAAGCATTACAAACCTCAGTGAATACAATGACATGAAATCCTGATACTGGAGAGCTCACTGTTTTAGGCGAGGAGCTCTAGTGTAGAGCAGGGAAACTACACTAACCAGGACAGAAGAGACCCAGGCACTTATCTCAGCTCTGGAACTTAAGGTGGGACCTTGGCAATCATTTAAGCTTTCTGAGCCTCTTTTCTTTATCAGAGATTAAAATATTGTTGTGAGGATCAAATGGGATAATCTGTTTGAAAATTAATGCTATATTGTTATTTTTATGTTAAAATAACATGTTTTTTTAAAAACTTGGCGAACAGTAGAGCTATATATAAAAGATATTAAGTGTGGATTATTAGATAATCTGCATTTCTGATTTTCCTCTCCTACTGGTCATTTTTTATATACAAAAATAGGTGAGAAAAAAGTTGAAAATTAAACTATGTAGCGCCTCACTAGCAATATTAGCAATACAGATAATATAAAGCACAGGATAACAGAACAATAAATTGATCTAATTTTTGGATAATTTGGATTTTAATTACTCACTGTACACCTCTGCCCTTCCTTTCTGCTAATTATAAAAAATGATAGATAAGTAGAACAAATAGAAAACTATAAGAATAGAAGAAGTATGTAGGTATATACATACTGGCAACAGTACCACTGAAGCACTTGGGGCAAGTTCCAAATCCAATAATTTCTTTTTATAATCTTCTTTGGTAAATTCCCTCCTGGGAAACATAGTTGCTAATGAAAAATTACCGTAAGTGTTGCCAACAGTCTGTAACACAACATAAGTTTTAAAAGCTTATAATAGTGCCCTTTAAAATTAAGGTATTATATTACCGACATGCATCCAAAATAACTACTTCATTAAAATTGCCTTAATCCTTAAAGTTTATTTAAATGTAAACTCAAAGGCCACTTATAAAAACTGTACTTCCAAAAATAGCTGAAAAGGTATCAAATCCTAATGTTTTTTAAAAGTTTCTATAAAACATGACTACAGAATAGCAAGAATATAGTTCCTAAAAACATATAAATGAATGGAATAAAAATAAGCAATTATGTATCTCCTTTAAGTATGGCTGCAGTTCTTAATTAGGGATTTCACTATCCTTTGGCAAACTTATATTAATGTCTCACAAACACACATTTAGATTACAGGTACTCCCTATTAAAAATCTGGACTAGACCAGTATTTCCCTCATATATATAACTTCAGGAGTTTTAGCCTCTTCCTTGTCTCAAGGCAAAAATGGTCCATAATTAGCCTACACTACACATATAACTCCAGATCCAGGAATTTACCTGGGCAGCACCACAATCATCTTCACAATTTTAAGTCACCTATACTTATAAACTCTTACACAACTGCATATCTTTCCCTAGAAGATTCCAAAGAAATAGCCCAACTCATTTTTTTTGGTAACTTTTTTTTAACCAAAAGTCACACACATACTCCTTACTGTTCTCACCCTAACCTAAGGACATATAAAAACAAAAAATTTGCTCACTGTACTGAGGCAGAGTTTCATAGATGCAATCAAAGATCTCTCCTTTTCCCTTGTAGTCCCCCCCTTCATTTACCTGTTGCAGAAGCAGTAAAACTCAGGACAGGGGACACCTTTGTAGGTCCCAAAACAAAAGAAGAACACAACAGCCTTTTTGGAATTGGTTCTGCTATAAAGTTTAGGGGAAGTTTGTTTTTTTTTTTTTGAGACAGTCTTGCTCTGTCATCCTGGCTAGACTGCAGTGATGACATCTTAGCTCACCTCAACCTCAAACTCCTGGGCACCATGGATCCTCCTCCTCAGCCTCCCAAGTAGCTGGGAATATAGGCACGCACCACCACGCCTGGCTAATTTTTAAATTTCTTATAGAAACAGGGTCTCACTCTTGCTCAGGCTAGTCTCAAACTCCTGACCTCAAGCAATCCTCCCACTTCAACCTACCAGAGTGCTAGGATTATAGACGTAAGCCACCATGTCCAGCCAGGGGAAGCTTTAACATTGTCTAGCCTAGCTCACAAGTGCAGGAAGACAGATAGCTTTTGAGGTACCCTTCTTTTGGGACCCATAAGTGAGGGAGAAAACGAAATGGGGAGAAAAGATTTGGCAGAAAGATCTGAACCAAACCACCAATTTTAACCTTGAAGCTATACATATATATGAGAAAAATACTGGTACATAATGAGCCTAGAACCTAAAGGACATTGGATGCCCAGAATCCACTTTGAATAAGGAACAAATCAGGGAATAAAAACAAATTGGAAATAACCCTTATCTTATTTTCTAAGATATAAAATTTCATATCCCACTTAGATTTTGAGTAAGGCTACATTTTGGAAGTAAATTCCTGAAGAAGGTACTTGTCAAATAAAGATTATTCCTCTTTTAGTTTAGCCAACAGGTAGGTGGTAGGAAAACAGCCAGCTCCTAAGCAATCTGCAGAAAATGGAGAGGACCAAGAAAAACTACTTCCATTTCCAGTGAGTAGGACAACTCCCTCAGACTAGACCTTTGGGAAACCACTTGTTTTTCACTCCTCCAGTTAAGTATACTAACCATTGAGAAAGGTTTCCAGAGCCTACTATACAGTATCAGCAAAGTCCTACTTCTGCATAACAAGCAGATATGCTGTTCCCATATACACTAATACACAACAGAAGTCCCACAATGTCTCAGAAGTGTCTTGTGCCTCCATCTTGGAGATAAGTCATGATTCACTCACAGTCTTCAGTTCTGCTTTGAAACTTTCCGTTCCTACAATTTAATACCTATACATCTATCTCTACTACAACTCAAGACATAAATTTACCTGTGCAGCAAACTGCCTTGCTTCTTCTAGAGGAGCATCAGAAGGGAATTGATTTGTAAAGGAAGAACCATCAGGAAGACGGAATTGAATTCTTGCAACGGTGCTATGAAAAAAGAAAATTAAAGTCAGCATCTTTACCTCTACGATTCTCAAACAATGAAATTAAAAGTTAGAGAAGATGGAAGTAGAATGTGCAATGGCAATAGATTTTTTTCTACAATATCAGATCTTTTATTATTTTTTAACAATAGCTTTATTGAGATATTCACATAAAATTAACCCTTTCAACGTATAAAATTCAGTGGTTTTTTAATATATTCAAAGTTGTGCAACCACCACCACTATCTAATTCCAGGACATTTTCATCACCCTAAAAAGGAACTCTGCATCCACTAGCAGTCACTCCCTATTCCTTCTCCCCCAAACCCTGGCAACTACTAGTCTACTGTCTCTATGGATTTGCCTATTTGGGGCATTTCATACAAGGGAATCATACACTATGTGACACTGTATAACTGGCTTCTTTCATGGAACATTGTATTTTCAAGGTTCAACCATGTTGATGCATGTATCAGTTCTTCCTTTCTTTTTATTGAATAATATTCCACTGTATGGGATACACATTTTCTTTATGCATTCTTTAGTTGATGGACATTTGGATTATTACATTTTGACTATTATGAATATTATGATGAATATTCACATACAGGTTTTTGTGTGGACATGTTTTAAGTTCTCTTAGATATATACTTAAGAGGAGAACTCCTGTGCAAGGAGTGAATATGGTGGATGAGAGTTTCCAAGTCCAGTCTCTGACGTGATTGAGTGTTGTCTTGCAAGAGAATTGGCCTGTCTCTATTGATTGATCGCAGCTGCTTCATTGCAAGCAGCCTCATCATTTCATCCAATTGGTTGCAGTAGACATCTGCTGTAATCAATTGACCAGGTTTCATGAAGCTGTAGTGGATAATACCAAACAGACACCATCGGCTTTTTTTGATGAATATTTGGTTTTGGACTGTGTTTTGGCACTTCATCTTTATCCAACCATTGTGCCAAACACTTGCGATTATCAAAAAGAATCCATTTTTCTTCACACGTAATGATATAGTGTAGAGATGGTCCACCTTTATGTCATAACAGCAAAAAAGAGCAAGCTTTCATACGATTTCTCTTCTGACACTCATTTAATTCAATGCAGAACCCATCTATCCAGCTTCTTTACCTTGCCAATTTGTTTCAAACAGCCCAATATTGCTGGAATTGTGACATCAAACCCTGCTAATTCACGCATAGGTTGAGATGGATGCGCTTCCACTACAGCTTTCAGCTCATCATTCTCCACCTTGGTCTCAGGTCGCCCACATGGCTCATTTTCAAGATTAAAATGACCAGAACGGAACTTCTCAAATCATCGACGTACTCTGCGTTCATTAGCCACATCCTTTCCAAACACTTCGTTGATATTTCGAGCTGTCTGTGCAGCATTGGTTCCACAACAGAACTCATATTCGAAAATAACACAAATTTTTGACTTATCCATGGTTTCACAAAAATTGCTCTAAAAAAAACTTTGAAAGATAAACACAAGCCAAACTGTGCATTTGAAAGAATGAGGATGTATTAATATCTTCACAATAACAGGTGTCAAAGTGAAATGTCGAGATACCAACTGTCAAACTTAGTACTTAAGGAAATGGGACATTTCATACTTAATAACCTAAATTTTTTTTTCTTTCATTGCTTGTCCTTTTCCAGTCATGTCTATGAATCCACTGTCTACTCACAAAGATTTACACCTCTTTATTTTTCTAAAAATTATACTCTATATAGTTTTACTTTTAGACAGATGATCCATTCAGTGTGAATTTTTTACATGGTGTGAGGTAAGGGTCAAATTCATTCTTTGCCATGTGGAATATCCAGTTGTCCAAGCACCATCTGTTGAAAGACTATTCTTTCCCACTGAATGGTCTTGGTATCCTTTTCAAAAATAAATGGTCATAAATGCAAAGGTTTATTTCTGAAGACTCAATTCTATTATATTAACCCATACGTCCATCCTTATGCCAGCATGACAGGGTATTGGTTAGTGTAGCCTTGCAGTAAGTTTGAAAATCAGAAAGTATGAGTCTTCCATCTTTTTTTTTCCAGATTATTTCACTATTCGGGGTCTCTTACATTTCCATATGAATTTTAGGATTCAAATTTCTGCAAAACAAAGTCAGCTGAAATTTTGAGAGGGGTTATGTTGAATCTATATATCAGTTTGAGGAGTAATGCCATCTTAAAAATATTAAGTCTTCTGATCTATGAATGTAGGGTATCTTTTGACATACTTGGATCTTAATTCTTTCAACATTTTGTAGTTTTTAGTGTACAAGTATTACGCTTGTTAAATTATTTCATTTTTCATTTATTTATTTTTTGAGATTGGGCTCACTTTGTCACCCAGGCTGGAGTGCAGTGGACTGATTATAGCTCACTGCAAACTTGCATTTCATTATTTTTGGAAAATTGTTTTGAAAATTTTTTCTGATTATAAAATTATTATTAATACTTGTTAATTATCCAATATGAAAATACAGAAAAGCATAGAGAAGAAAATAAATATTAACCATAATCCAACTAGCAAGATGTACTTTTTTTGTCTTCTCAACATATTTTTGTTTTGGGAACTGCCTTACCCCTGCTACATGTCTTTCATTCTGGTAGGATAATCAGTAAGATTTCCCCCACCTCCTTCACCGCAGGGTGGGCATGTCACCAACTCCCACCATAGAGCCTATACAAGTGGACACTGTGATTGGTCCGGAGGTGGCCACGTGACCCAGGCAAGGCCAATCAGAATTCTCCTAAGTGACTGATAGAAGCATTGGGTGAAAGGATTCATCTCTTCTCTTTGGGATCCTAAACTCAAGATTCTGAGAGTGCCAGGGGCTGGGCTCTCCTAACATCATTTGGAGAGTTTCTCTGAGAATGAAGCTAAACAGAAGAAACTAAGATTAAAAAGAGATAGAAAAAAAAATGTAAGATATCCTTTAGATCCCAGGATCTAGCTATGCCTAATCAAATCCACCCCTGGATTTCTGAATTGCAGAGCCAATATATTCCCTCTTTTGCTTAATCCATCTGATTCGGGATTCTGGCAACTAAAGAATCCTACTACACATGAGATAATCACTGTAATCATTTTGATGTATGAGCATTCTGTCTTTAGAAAATAGATTTCTTGGGCCTTCTTTTAAAAGTTATTTATTTAGTGCATTTATAGTATACACTCACATTCAATGACAGATATCACTGGGAACTGCCAAGCTGGTCAATATGTCCCTCTGGAAATTGACTACTTACAACCACAGCACATAAGTGTTAAAAACCAGCCCACAAAGATTCTCCTCAGCCCCTGTGTGTACAGAGATGTTTCAGCATGAAATATAGTACCTTTTTTCTCTTGTGTAAGATTCCCTCTTAGCTTCCATTTCCGCCTGTTTGGCCAGCAGGGCAGCAGCTTTGGCAGCCTCTACTTCTTCCTTTGTCTTAGCAAAACGAGCAGCTCTCTCTGCACGGTCCTTTAAAACATCATTAGGTATTCCATTACTTTTCACTGCCACAATGATTTATTCACACACTTCCAAACATAGGGAACAAATACAAATATGTATGAAATTCTTTACAGCCATATGTTAACTTTATAATTCTGGATCTGATAATTTTTAGTTTTATCAACTGTCAGAGACCATAATTATGGTTAAAGAAACAAGGACATGAATTTGCTCTCTGCTATATCTTCAAGCCTGGAAGAAGGTCTGGCACAAAGTAGATGCTCAATAAATATTTGCTGAATGACCAATGAATAAACATTATTAAGGTAGGGGTGGTTTTCATATGCATTAAAACTGCTTAATTCTAAAAGCAACTATTGCAAACTAAGCTTTATGATGTGCCTAAATCCTTTGAATACTGCAAAAAAAAGAGCTTATGACTAGAGAATATTGCTGGGTAATCAATTCGCATTTTATTTCCTAGGGAATCTTTCAAAGCTGCCTTTTGACTATTGATAAAATTCATAACATAACAAAATATGGAAAAAATCACTTTGGAAAAAACTCTTAATTTTAATCTTAACTATTATAAGTCAATACACAATTTCTAATAAAGGGAAGCTCAGGATTGATACCCTTTTGAGTAACTAAAATCTACCTACTATTTTTGTGTGCACTGTGTGGTGGTAATCCAAAGTCACTGTGCATAGAGAAACAATTTGACAAATGCCCTGAGTCAAGCAGTAAAAAATAAACTTCGCTGGACACAGTGGGCCATGCCTGTAATCCCAGAACTTTGGAAGGCTGAGGCACTGCTTGAAGCCAGGAGTCCAAAACCAGACAGGGCAACATAGCAAGATCCTGTCTCTAAAAAAAAAAAAAAAAAAAGTTTGCCAGGTATGGAGCTAAAGCTCCTGTAGTCCCAGCTATTTGGGAGGCTGAGGTGTGGGCATCATGTGAGCTCAGCAGTTTGAGGCAGTGAGCTTTGATTGCATCACTGAATTCCAGCCTGGGTGACAGAACAAGACCCTGTCTCAAAAAAAATAAATGAAAATAAATAAGTGAAATGAAATAAAATAAAATAAATAAATGTAAGACTTACCAGTGCAATCTGCTGTTTTATACGCTCTCGGGCTGCCCTATCTTCTGCCTTTTCTCTGTTTCTTTCCTCTAACATTCTTTTTGTTAATTCTTCTTCTTGTTTTCTTTTATAATCCAACATTTCTTTTCCAGTTTTTCTCCTCTCAATTTCCTTCTTAATCTCTCTCTGAATTAAAGGAAAAGTTTTATGAGCCAAAAACATAATTTTACAATCTGCCCTAGCTATTATTTTCAATGTAGGGAAAGCGGATATAGAGTGCAGTTAAAATTATAAACTTCATAAAATGCAAGGGTCTGGAAGAATTTATTAACAACATGGTTAATGGTCAAATGTCTATCAGTTTATAAATCATTGCCAGTGGCCTGTTAAGAGTATAATGTAGTCAGTGTAATTTGAAAGCAAGCAGAATTCAAAGTCTTTGGTTTTGAGGGAAAACATGTTACCCTACAGGGACAACGTGGCAGTCATTTATTTGGCTTGAAGGAACTGATAATCATCCTATATTTGAACCCCAAAGAGATGACGCACAGTTAGGTATAACTGGTGAGAAAAATGAATGGTGCACTAGAATGCGCAACGTGACAAGAAAAATTCAGCAGAATGTCCACATATTTCTTTTCACAAAAAGGAATTAAAAATTTGATCTGTTGCCTCAAGCAAATAATTTTAGCTCAAGTCCCTTTATTCTTAGTGTAAAAGACTCGTTGCATAGGGAAAAAGCATAGACTAATTTATTGCTAGTGATTACAAAAAGAACACACAAAAGTATACATTATGATCCTACAAGAGAAAACAGATCATTCCCTTCACTGTGCTGCAACACTGAACTATAACTAGGAAGCCATCCTAGGTCTGCCAAATTGAATAGAATAATCAAACATTCCCTCACTTAATGGAACAGTAAAACGATGCTAAGTGCATGAACTTTACCTGTTCTTCCTCTTTCCTTTTCTCTTCTCTCCTTTCTTCAAGTTTTTTTGTTAGTCTGTGTTTAATAAAAAAACGCACTGAGACACATCATATTAATATAAAATACGTTTACATTTGTTTAGCAAAAACAGCTGGGAAAATATAGAAACCAGAAAGAAAAGCTCCTGAAGGCACACCAACAATTTATCTGCCTGGCCTCTGGAACTTTCAGAAATCGCTGAGTCAATGGGAGCCCATCAGAGGCCTTACTCCAGCCCTGAGTGCCTTATTTACCACTAACTATTGGTTACCTTTTTTCCTCTGATTTATCTGATATTGATTTGAAAATATACAAATAAAATTTCAAATATAAATGACTTATAAATACTCTACCCCTTAACATAGAAGTAAACGGCAATATGGCACAAAATTGGTAAAAATAAGAACAAAAAACTTAAGGTCAGCATTTACTAAAACTAGTAATACCAAATTGACTCTCAGTTGTAAGAAGTTTATCAATTAAAAACAAGTGGCCAGGTGTGGTGGTATATGCCTACAGTCCCAGCTACAGAAGGGTGAGTTAAGAAGATCCCTCAGGCCCAGTCCAGCCTGAGCAACACAGCAAGACCCCATCTCAAAAATTAAAATTAAATTTTTAAAAAAGAATGATTCTGAAATTAGACAGTGGTAATATAATAGTTGTACAACCTTGTGAATATACTAAAACTCACTGAACTGCACAATTGGAATTTCATGGTATATCTCAATTTTTAAAAACAAATAATACTTCCTCTGAAAGGGATTTGGGTTACACGGTGTAGGCATTCCTTAACACTCAGCTAAACAACTTGTGCCAGCAATCAAGGGAGTGCTCAAAGAATGATGGGGGCAAGAGGCCAGAGGACAACACATGAAGGGGATTCCACAAGTCAAATTTGGGGCAATCTGTATACCAAAAAGAACAGTAGGAGAAGTGGATTATAACACATTAGAGAAAGAAAAAAGGATCCGTGAAATGTCTTAACTGCCAAATGGGGTTATAAATTGGCCTAACAATTTTGGTAAACTGGTCATTATCTATAACCCAGAAATTTCCACTCCTTCACATACATGCTCTCATACATGTGAAGAAATGCATACATATGTTCACTAAGACATGCGCAATATTTTTCATAGCAGCCCTATTCACAATAACCCAGGACTGAAAACAATTCAAATATCTATCAATAGTAGAATGGATAAATAAATGATGGTATACATAATCAAGTAAGAGAATACTATATAGCAATGAGAATGCACCAACTATTGCCACATGCAACAAAACCGATGAGCCTCACAAATACAATGCTGAACAAAGGAGATCAAGCACAAAAAGAATACATGCAGTATAATTCCATTACAAAGTTCACAAACAGGCAAAACTAATCTATGGTGCTGGATCGAGGACAGTGATTATCTTAGGGAGAGATGCCGTAATCAAGAAGGGGCATTAGGGCCAGGCATGGTGGCTCACGCCTGTAATCTTAGCACTCTGGGAGGCCGAGGCAGGAGGATTGCTTGAGCTCAGGAGTTCGAGACCAGCCTGAGCAAGAGTGAGACCCCATCTCTATAAATAGAAAGAAATTAGCCACACGACTAAAAATAGAAAAAAAAATTAGCCAGGCATGGTGGCGCGTGCCTGTAGTCCCAGCTACCTGGGAGGCTGAGGCAGGAGGATCGCTTGAGCCCAGGAGTTTGAGGTTGCCGTGAGCTAGGCTGACGCCACGGCACTCTAGCCCGGGCAACAGAGTGAGACTCTGTCTCAAAAAAAAAAAAAAAGAAGGGGCATTAGGAAAGCTTGTTGGACACTGGGTAATTTTCTATTTGTTCACCTGAGTTCTAGTGTACAATAAGAAGTTCGCTGGAAAAAAAGGGAGGGGGAGGGAATAGATGGAAAGTAGAGGGTTGGAGCAAAGCACTTCTCTACAGAAAACTGCTAGCTAATAAACGTAGAAGAAATAACTACCAATGAAGTAACCACTTCCATCAAAAATCAGTGAATGCCGAAACTACTGGGTGAAAGTTTTTGAGGAACAGGATATTCACTGTTTCAAAGAATCACTCCATTGATAACTTAATTAGAAAGGGAAAAAAGTATCTTTATAATAATGGAGATACCCTGCAGATAACCATCCTAGCCAAATGATTAAACTCAACATCACCAACAATGTACACATCTGATATTACCTGTCTCCTGATGTGAGTAATGGGAAAGACAAAACATTACCTCCGTACGGTTCTTATCAAAGTTTAAATTGAATCTAATACTGATGGAACAGGGGACTGGATCAAGGGACATTCTAGAAACAATTAGCCTAGACTCTTCAAAAATGTCTAACTCATGAAAAATGCAAACAAAAATAAGAGTTTCTTTGGATTCAAAGAAACTAAACTAAATCCAACTGATTGGATCCTGACTCAGAGAAAAAAAGTTATATGGACATTAGTGTGATAACTGGGGAAATTTGAATATGGACCACATATTAGATAATCTTACTGTATCAATTTAGAATTTCTTGAGTGTGATAATGGTATTGTGTGTTAATATCTGAAAATATCTTTATTCTTTAATTACATACAATTTGTATAATTTTCTTCTAAGAAAAACAGATGCAATTTTCTTCTAATCCGGTTGAAAAGCTACATTGCATCTAACTTAATAACAAATCAACTGTTCCATCACTTCTGCATCTGGGTATCTATTTTCTTAATGGTCATTTTGCCTGTCTGGGCACCAGGAAAGAGCAGGCAGGACATGAGGCTGTGGACACAGATACCCCAATCCCGGCCTACGGTGAATGAAGCCCTACTCAGAGCCCACAGAGATTCAACCAATGTCTTTATTTTTAGGAGATGCATGCTGAGGTATTCAGAGGTGAAATGAAATAATGTCTGCAAATTTCAAATGAATTAGGAAAAAAAGAAAAAGAAAAAGAAAAAAAAAAGGTAGTCATCATACTATTAGTTCAACTTTGAGGTTTGAAACTTTTCCAAATAAAAAAATTGGAATTGATGGTACTATATATGATCTTTCCTAGATAACTCTGCCCACTTTAAACATGATATAAAAACAAAATAATGCATTGCAACTAAAGATACACTAAAAGACTCATATTCTAGGCTAGAGTGTAGTGGTGCAATCACAGCTCACTATAACCTCAAACTCCTGGACTCAAGTGATCCTCCCACTGCAGCCTCCCAAGTAGCTGGGACTAGAGGTATGCACCACCATGCCCGGATAATTTTTAAAAATGTTTTGTAGGGATGGGGTCTCACTATTGTTGCCCAAGTCTGGTCTTCAACTCCTGGCCTCAAGCAATCCTCCTGCCTCAGCCTCCCAAAGTGTTAGGATTAAAGGCATGAGCCACTGCATAAGATTTTAATTACCACATGACCTGGATTTTTCAAATTTTCAAAATTCACTGATTTTTCAAACAGTGAAAAGTTACTTTCCAATAAAAACTATTTCATTATCAAGAG
>RJWJ010028187.1:0-21573 GCA_004363605.1 Indri indri | reverse complement strand
AATAACATCTATTGGATGTCGGGTAGGGAGGGAGGGGGAAGGGGGAGGGGCGAGGGGGACGAGGGGACGGATATATTCATACACAAAGAGTGCAATGCGCACCATCCGAGAGATGGACACACTTGAAACTGGGACTTGGGGGGAAGGGGGGGGCAAGGGCAACATACGTAACCTAAACATCTGCACCCCTATAATAACAAACAATAAAAAAAAAAAACTAGGAAGATTGTCTCCCCCATTGCTCATGTAAATCCCTACAAAAGAATCCTCATTGGCCTTCCTTGGGTCAGCTGCTTGCCCATCATGTCTGTTGTGGTAGAGTCAGAGCATCTTGAAGAGGATTAAAAAATACACCAAAGCATAATTAAAGCACTGTCTCATGAGTGATACATTCAGGAAATGTTAATTCTCAGTATTAACAATTATATTTTGGATGAGAAGTTCTATGGGTCACTTAGCGATGATCATAAAATTCTAGAAGTAGAATCCAAATCAGAACAGGTAAACAATATTCGTGAATATTTACTGATTACTGATTTTTACTTCTTTTTAATAAACAAAGGCCTCATTTATGATAAAAAATTTTACCATATTGAATAACTGAAAATACACTAAAACAAAAACTACTAAGAATTTAGTAAATGTATGTACAATTTATTAACCAAAAATACAATCTTAAAACAGTAGTAAATGTACAATGTAAGGCAGAGTTAATTTACTCATAGTAAATATTTTAGGATTTGCAGGCCATATGGTCTCTGTTGCAATGATTCAACTGTCATTGTAGTGTGAAAGCAAGCATGGACAATACATAAACAAATGAGCATGGTTGTATTACAATAAAACATTTTAAAAATCAAACAGTGGATGGATTTTGTCCTTAGGCCATAGTCTGAAGAGCCCTGCTATAAATAGTTATGTTTTACTTGCATGTGGAGTTACAGATTACTGGAAATATTTCCATAGAATCTTAGTGTGGTGTTCATTTTGCTGTTTATAAGGTATTCCATTTCTTCTGGACATCATTGTAGGTTGTATTTCCTTATTTCACTTTAAGTTAGGCATGGCCAATGTGTCTTGCTTTTGTTAATAAAATGTGAGTGAAAGTGTCATGTGTCCCTTCTGGGTAGAAACTTTAGAAGTCAATGCATGACTTGCCATGCCTGACTCACACTGCTTCGGTGATTTTAGAAACATGTGTTGAGATGTGTCTTAGTGTTATGGTAGGAAGAATCTTCCTGATGTCCTGCTATGAACACATATTAAATATGGTAATATTAATATAATTTTATTTTCTTAAACCACTAGGGTTACAGGGGTTGCTTCTTTTTACAGTATGGCCTCTTCTGAGCCATGTCTCCAGTTCCATTATCCATAGTTTGAGAATTCCTGATTTTAGCTCAGTAAATGGAGTTTCTTTGTAGTTTTTTAGAGAGAAAGAAATGGTTGTAAGTCTTTAAAGTTTTTTTAATGTATTAATCAAAATTCTTGTGTGCAAATGAAATAAAACCAATTTGAACTAGCTTACAGAGGAGTATTTAGAAAAATATTGGGATATCTTACATCAATCATTCCTTCTTTCATTTATTCAACAAACATTTATTTAGTGTACATTATGTCAGGCACTGTTCTAGGCACTGAGTATACACTAATGTATAAAATGTTTGATAGGATGTTAGATAGTAAAAGATGCTAAGAAGAGAATAAACACAAATAAAGCAATGGAAATTTATAGAAAGTGCATAATTTAAGAAAGGTTAAACCACCCAACTAATGAGAACACAAGAGTGTGAATGGGCTTGATGATGACTCTAATCAGCACCTGAAATGCCTACAAACAGCTCACTCTCTCTCTCCCTGTCTCTTCTGTCTTTGCATCTCTCTTCCCCACTCCCCTTACTCTATATCTCTGTTTTGTTCTCATTTCTGGTTCTCTTTGTATGGTAGTTATATAGTCTTTCATTTTAGGCTAGCTGTTCCACATGGTAGAAATTATAGCTTTCAAGAACTACCAAGTCTTACCTCATAAAATTTGTGCCACCATATAGGGATAAAATTTTTGTTCTCAATTTCAGTTTCAAAAATCTTGGGAAGGATTCCAGTTGGTCTAACTTGCATCAGTTGCTCGTCCTTGAATTGACTGTGGTTAATGACTGAGATACAATAAGAACATACTAGTCCCCACCCTGAGCAAGTGTATTGAGAGAGTCAGGCATCAGTTTCCTATAGATAAACACCAATATCATTATCCACCAACATTCTTAAACATTTATGCTTTTATATTACAGCATATTAAACTGAATATATCTCTCATTCCACAATGAAACTTTAATATTAATATGTCTCAACCTACAATATTATTTTCTTGACACTTTAAAAAAATTCCTCATTGGATTTTTTTTCACTATATTTATGCCTAATGGACACTACTTGACAATAAGAGTAAAGTTTCTCTTACCCCAAGTGGGAAAAACCAGGTAAACATCCTTCTCACAAAATTTTATTCTAACAAAATATATTTCTAATTGGCTATGGAAATATTAGATTATTTAAGGGAGTACACTTCTCAACTTTTTTAAGTCACACCTGTATCTACCTGCAAGGTTGTACTGCCTGGCCTATAGGGTATCTTCTCAACATAGAATTCAGTGTCTAATACTTTCTGGCACAGACATAGTGTTTTATAAACACATATTGATAAAATTAGTCATGTAAGAAAAAAATTTGATAACAAATCCCACAGATTATTGTTATTTGTTTAATAAAACATAATTATTGAGAAGAAAAAAATTAAAGCATTGTTCATTTATATGGCTAGGTCTTGTGATATTAGCAAAATGAAAGAAGTCAGGAGTAAAAACAACTCTTGAAAAATAACTTCTGACTCAATCTCGGATTTGTGCCTGAATGTGTGAATGGGAGAAAAAATCTGGTGAGCAAACATTGTGCAAATGTGTTGCTGCCTGTAGAATGTATGTAAACCTTGTCATGTGCTATACATATTAATATTTGGGAGGGTGAAGGCAAAAGCCCGGGGAAATATTCATTGGGCAGCTGTATTAACCCCAAGAGCAGATGTGTGTCTGTTCTTTAAATCAGCACAGAAAGAAGGGAGTGTAGCACTATATATGGAAATGGAATTCTTGATGGAGTTGGGTGAGTACAATCAATACTCCTAGTTAAGGAAGAACACTACAGACAGCTGCATGGAGTGTAACTCAGTTACTTGCAATCACAGAACACGGAGGCAGCTGCCAAAGCTTCCTATTCCTTAAGGACAGGCAAACTGAGAAGTAGGATATTATTGAACAGGAGACTAAGTTATGTTCCTGAAATCCTTAAAAGCTGAGAATGCTTTTCAAAGGGCAGGAGGGGACTATACTTTAGAGAAATTTCTGATCGTTGGGTAAAGTAAATAATTTTACTTGCACAAGTATATTGTAGTTTCACCTACTAAATGGTAAACATCTTAGGATATCACTAAATGGTAGTTAAGAAAGATAGGTACATATCAATAAAAAAAAAAAAGGAAGATAGGATGGGATATCGGAGAGTCATAAAGTTGATAGACGCACTGACAGTGGCAAATGGAGGCCCCTGGGTGGAAGCAGACACTGGTCTTTGTAATTGACGTTTATCGGAATTCTTATTAAAAAGACATGCTAAGTAATAGAGGATTGTAATTTTGCTACTATAATACATTTTCTGTAAAGTTGGATGTTGGTTCTCAGGACTAGAGAAATAACGAAGTATCTTCCCAGCCTTCCCACATGCTGCATCTCCTCCTCCCCTTTTCTCTGTTAACCTTGGCTTGGCTTGGCTTGCAAGCTTGTTCTCAAACCAACAGAATAAGTAACATAATTTATTTGAAATGTTTCATACTTGCTGGGCATTCTAAAATAAAAGATCCAGTAAATGGAAAAGGAACAAACTATCACAAAAATGATTTTTAACCGTGATTCTCTATTGATCCTGATTTAGAAGTTTGTTTATGTTCCTTTTTAAAAGAGCATTTCTCCTTGTTCATTTCTACTTCTTATCCATTTTTTTTGTTTTGTTTGTTTTTTTTTTTTTAAAGATTAGCCATGAAATGGAAAGAGAAAGAAGAGATAAGAGACTTTGGTTTGCATCCTAACTCTCTTATATAATAGATGTTTACATGAATGTGGAAAACTCAATTTACTTCTCTGAATCTATTTTCCCATCAAAAGAAAGAAGGATTTGGATGAAGAGTAACAAAGTATCATATACTACTAAGACTATGATATATTTCGGAAAAAAAGAGGAAATCTATATATTCTGAGTCTCATTAGGAGACTGATTTATGTGTAAATGAACAAAAAACCTTGAGTTTATTAAATAGGAAATATAAATTCAGCATTGTGTTAGAGTCCCTTGCCATAAACAACTATAGAAATAAGCATAATGCAGAAGACAAATTGCTTCATAAACTAGACAACAGAACACATGAACCTGCATTAATAATTCCTGAAAGAAGGGATTAAAAAATGGCTTGTGCCCCACCATCTCCCTAGCTTTATGCCCAATGGCAATTTCTTGTTGTTGGGGCAGGGAATTGGTGCCCCAGTAAAGTACAAAAGCCTTGAAGAATAGAGGGAACGGGGACTGCAGTTTGGAGTTGCTTAGTTGGCAGTTTTAGTTTTTTAAGAAATTGGTCCATTTCATTTAAGTTTTTTACTTTGTGGGCATAGAGATTTTGAAATTAGATTATTAAGTATGAAATGTCCGATTTCCTTAAGTACTAAGTTGGTTGGGATCTCTGACATTTCACTTTCACACTTCTTGTTTTGTTTGTATTGTGAAGGTACATCCTCAGTCTTTCAAATGCATGTTTTGGCTCGTGATTATCTTTCAAATTTTTTTAGAGTAAATTTTGTGAAACCATGGATAAGTCAAAAATTCATGTTATTTTTGAATACGAATTCTCTTGCGGAACCAGTGCAGTGCAGACAGCTCGAAATATCAATGAAGTGTTTGGGAAGGATGTGGCTAATGAACGTTCAGTACTTTCATGGTTTAAGAAGTTCCCTTCTGGTGATTTTAATCTAGAAAATGAGCCATGTGGGTGACCTGAGTCCAAGGTGGATAATGATGAGTTGAAATGAAAGCTGTAGTGGCAGCAAATCCACGTTAACCTATGGGTGAATTAGCAGCAAGGTTGTACTTTACTATTCCAACAATATTAGACATTTTGAAACAAATTGGCAAGGTAAAGAAGCTGGATAGATGGGTTCCGCATGAACCAAACAAGTGTCAGGAGAGAAATTGTCTGGAAGCTTGCCTTTCTTTGCTGTCAGGACATAATTCTACACCGTATTGTTACATGTGATGGAAAATGGTTTTTTTTTTTTTTTTGACAATCACAAGTGTTTGGCACAATGGTTGGATAAAGATGAAGTGTCAAAACACAGTCCAAAACTGAATATTCATTAAAAAAGTATATACTCACTATTAAATTGGAACTGACTGATCAGCACTCATGTGCACAGACAGAAGGAAAACTCAACGGAATCAAGCAGGTGGGAGGGGGGAGGAAGGGATGGGTGAAATCATACCTAAGAGGTACAATGTACACCATGTGGGTGATGAGCACACTTATAACTGACTCAAGCAGTATAAAAGCAATCCATGTAACCAAAATATTTTTACCCCCTAGTATTCTGAAATAAAAAAATTAAAAGATTAAAAGAAAATAAAATTAAAAGAATCCCATTTATGAGGGCTCCACCCTCATGACCAAATTACCTCCTAAAGGCCATGCCTCCTAATATTATCACATTAGGGTATGATAGTTGATTATACAAATTGGGTCATTCTTGTCATACCCAACTAAATCAGAGTTAAAGGACCAGGGGAAAAAAGAACTTGGGGCACATAGCACCTGCTCCAAAAATTAAATTTTCGGCAAGGCCAGCTACTAAAAATGCCTACTATAACCCTAAGACCAGTTTTAGCTAGTGGCTGTTAAAAATACCTGCCATGACTCTATGATTAATTTTACTTAACAACCATCACTCACCAGTCAGAACTTGCCAGCTCCCAAAAGCTTCTCCAGTGCCAGTGAGCTTTCAAAACAATGTATAACCTTTTTCTTTTTAATAAAACCACTATCCTTCTCTTTGTTCTTTGGACATACTAAAGACCACCTTGATCTCTGTGTCTACCCTGAATTGCAATTCCAGTATTCCTAAATAAAATGTTTAATTAAAAAAAAGAAAAAAGCTAATGGTGTTTGGTGGTCCAGGGCTGGTATTATTCACTACAGCTTCGTGAAACCTGGTCAGTTGATTACAGTGGCTGTCTACTGCAACCCCTTGAATGAAATGATAAGGATGCTTATAGTTAAGCAGCTGAGATTGGTCAACACAGACAGGCCAATCCTCTCGCAAGACAATACTCAACCACATGTCACACAAACAACACTGCTCAAACTAGAGAAGCTGGACTTGGAAATTCTCTGTTATCCACTGCATTCACCAGACTTTGCATCAACTGATTACCACTTCTTCCAGGCTTTGGATCACTTCTTACAAGGAAAAAATATTCAGTTCTCAACAATCTGTGGAAAACGCCTTTCACGCTTTCATCACCACTTGTTCTCCAGGCTTCTTTGCTGCTGGCGTAACTGAGCTATCAATAAGATAGCAAAACTGTGTCAATAGTTTAGGGGCATACTTTGATTAATTGCACTGATTATTGTTTGAGATATAATAAACTACTCTTTTGATTAGAAATTGGATATTTCATATTAATGATCTAATAGTATCCTTTTGTTATTATTTTAGTGTCCATGGGATTGGTAGTGATAAACTTCTTTTATTTGTGATATTGGTAATTTGTGTCTTCTGTCTTTCTTTTCTCAGTTAGCCTGGCTAGAGTTTTATCAATTTTATTGATCTTTTCAAAGAACCAGATTTTGTTTCATTATTTTTTACTGTTTTCTGGTTTTCAATTTTATTGATTTCTACTCTAATTTTTATTATCTGCTTACTTCTACTTACTTTAATTTAAATGTTCTCTTTTCTCTAGAGTCTTTAGGTTGAAGCTTAGATTATTGGTTTTAAATATTTCTTCTCTTCTAATGTACACATTTAATACTACATATTTCTCTATAAGTACTGCTTTTGCTGCATCCCACACTTTTGATGTTATATTTTTATTTTTATTTTGTTGAAATATTTTTAAATTTATCTTGATTCTCATCATTATTATTGATTTCTCATCATTATTTTAAATGCCCTGTCTAATAACTCCAAATTCTGTCACATATGAATCAGACTCTTACGCTTTCTTTGTCTCTTCAGGCTGTCTTTTTATTGCCTTTTAGCATGCCTCGTGATTTTCATTTGAGAGCTGGACATGCTGTGTGTATTAGGTTAAATGAATTGAGGTAAACAGTCCTTTATTATGAGTGTTTTGGTTAATCTGGTTAGAAGCTGCTCTGCGTTTTTAATATTTGCTGTAACTTTGACAGAGCCTCAAATTCTTCAAAATTCTTCAAAGTATTCTTCTTTTTGTCTTTCTTGTAATCTTAAGAATTTCCAAGTAGAGTCTGTATCTCAGAGCTCTTTTAGTTGTAATCCCTGTTTTACAACTAGAGCCCTGTTTATGTGTTGGTTAGGTGTGGAAGACAGGAAGTAGTCTACCAGCCTATAATTAAATTAAATCTCAATTAAATCTCAATCTGTTTTTGAGTCTGTGTCTCTGAGTTATAATTTTCACAAGTGTTTCTTTTTTTATAATTTTTAAACATTTATTACTTTTATTGTGGTAAAATATACATAGTATAGAATTTACTATCTAAACTATTTTAAGTGTGTAGTTAATGCTATTATAATAAAATATTCATAATGTTGTACAACTATCACCATCATCCATCTCCATAACTCTTTTATCTTATAAAACTGAAACTCTGTACCCATTAAACAATAACTCTCCATGCCCCATCCTCCTGTCCCCTATTAATCACCATTCTGCTTTCTGTCTCTATGATTTTGACTACTCTAACTACATCACATAAGGGGAATAATAGAGTATTTTTTTAACTGTTTCACTTAACATAATGTTCTCAAGGTACATCCATGTCATCACATATTTCAGAATTTCTTTTCTTTTTAAAGCTGGGTAATATTCCATTGTATGTACATACCATATTTTGCTCATCTATTCACCTGTTGATGGACACTTGGTTTGCTTCCATATTTTAAATATTGTGAATAATGCTGACATGACATGATTGTACAATTTTCACTTTAAGACTCTGCTTTCAATATTTTAGGACATATACCTAGAACTGGAATTGCTGCATCATATGATAATTCTATTTTTAATTTTCTAAGAACTATCATACTCTTTTCTATAGCAAGTATACCATTCTACATTCCTTCCAATAATGCACAAGTGTTACAATTTTTCCACATGCTTCCTGTCTTTTTTTTTAATAGTAGCCATCCTCATGGATGTAAGGTGGTATCTCATTATAGTTTTGATTTGAATTTATCTAATTATTAGTGATGTAGAGCATCTTTTCATGCACTTACTGGTCATTTGTATATCTCCTTTGGAGAAATGTATATTCAGGTCTTTTGACCATTTTTGAATCAGGTTGTTTTTTTGTTGTTAAGTTTTAGCAGATTTCTATATCTAGATGTCAATGTCTTATCAGATATACAATTTGCAAATATTTCTGCCATTTTGTGGATTGTTTATTGCCTTTTTACTGTTAGAGTGTCTTTTTTTTCTTTTTTCTTTTTTTTTTTTTTTTTTTTTTTTTTTTTTTTTTTTTTTTTTTTTTTTTTTTTTTTTTTTTTTTTTTTTTTTTTTTTTTGAGACAGGCTCTCACTCTGTTGCCCAGGCTAGAGTATAGGGGCATCATTATAGCTAACTACAACTTCAAACTCTTGGGCTCAAGCAATATTCCTGCCTCAGCCTCCTGAATAGCTGAGACTATAGGTACATATCACCAAACCTGGCTAATTTTTCTATGTTTTGCAGAGATGGGGTCTCAGTACATTGCTCAGGTTGGTCTCCAACTCCTGGCCTCAAGGGATATTTCTACCTAGGTCTTTCAAAGTTCTAGGATTAACACCACTCTTGGACAGGCCAGCTCATAGTGTCTTTTGATGTAGAAAGCCCTGTTGGTGTGGTGGTTAGGTGTGGGAATGAAAACACACTCTACAATATTATGATTAAATCTCAGTCCTGTAATGGGCCTGTGTCCCTGAGTTACAATCTTCACAGGAATTTCTTAGCTTTTTCTTCTCTCACCCTTTGGTTAGACAGGAAGATCAAGGTGGCTAGAGGGAGAGAAATGTCCTTTCTCCAGGTAAGAATAGGTCTTTGTCACAGAGAAAACTATGGGTGTATTTCACAATGTTTCCTCTTTCCTTTCTCTTCCACAACCATGAAGACATCTTTCTTGACTCTTCACCATAAGAACTTGGTTGAGTTCATTTAAGTAAAATCTCTAGAACTTCTGAGAGACCCTTAAGGTGGTAGACCAAGGAATTTTTACTCTCAAGGTTGTCCACACTCAGCCTCCAGCAATAAATCAAAACCACCACTTAAGAATTCCTGCTAGTTTGTGGCTCTAGTGACTTCTCTTTCGGTTGAGCAGGTCTCAGCTATGACTTTCTGGATTTACCTGCTTCTCCAGGTTATGGTTTGCCTTGCCAGCTCAGTTCTCTAATGGTTCCAAGAAAAGTAAGTGATTTTCCATTTATGATGCCTTTTCTTCTTGTAAAGATGGTGGTGATGATTTCAAAGCCCATTACATGTTAGAGCAAAAACCAGAACACTTTACATTGAAAAGGCATAACAATATGCCCTGAAATGAGGAAAATAAAAAATTTAAACCTTGAAAGACCTGATGTAATTAGTAGACATATATTAAAACAATTATTATAACCATATTCCATACATACAAGAAAGCAAAGGAAAGAATGAAAATGTTAGGGAGAGATACAGATCATATAACAAAGGCCCCAACTGAATTATTAGAAATAAAAAAAACAATGTTTGAGATGAAAAACACACCAGACTAGATTAATAGAAATTAGATGCTGACTGAGGAAATTTAGGTGAATTTCATCACAAAACAACACAGACTATTTAAATAAGGTAAAAAAAGGAAAAAAAGAGATATTGATGAATAGAGAGCATCAGTGAACTTTAGATCAATATCAAGTGACCTAATATGATTATAATAAAAACTTCAACAAAAAGCAGAGAATAGAACAGGAAAGGAAACATAGTTGAAAAACTAATGGCTAAAAAGTATTAAATTTAATAAAAACAATAAAACCAGATATCTGAGACTCTCAACAAAACACAACTGAAAAAATATATAAAACTACAAGAAGGTATATCTTAGTCAGATAGCTTAAAACTAAGCTATTTATAAAATAACTTAAAAACAGCCAGTAGAAAAATTTGCATATTACATACATATTACAAAGATGAGAATGATAGCTGATGTCTTCTTGGAAACAAAATCCAGAGGAAAGTGGAACAATTATCTAAAGCACTAAAAAAAGGAAAAAAAAACAAAAAACCTGTCGATCTAAAATTCTATATTCAACAATATGTCTTTCAAAAATGAAGACCAATCACACACAAAAGAAGACTTTATCACCTGCAGACATACACTACAAAAAGCAACAAAGAAAAATTTTCACTCAGAATGAAAATTATACCAGATATCTGGATCTATATAGAGAAATTGCACCAGAAATGATAAATATGTCAGAAAATATAAAATGATATTCTTCCTAATTTTAATATCTTTAAAATATATTTTACAGTTTAGTATAAAATTAATGTATTTTGGGATTTAAACGTATGTAAAAATAAAATTTATGAATGCTATAGGACAAAGGTTGAGCAGAATTGATGGAGTATACTGTTTTCTAGTTTTTATGCTATATGTGAAGTGGTGTAATATTATCTGAAGTTAGGCTATGATAAATAATGTTTTTCACTATAAACCTCAAATCAATAACTGAAACAACAAAACAAAGTCATTTCTAACTAGCCAACAACACAGATAAAATGTAATCATAAAAAAATTCCCAAAATTTTCTGAAAGAGAAAAAAAATGGAAAGAAAGAAGTTACTTTGTCTTTATTTTCAGACAACATAATTGTCTGTATAGAAAATTCTCTCTATTCTATATAGATTCAGATTCTGTATAGATCCAGATATCTGGTATAATTTTCATTCTGAGTGAATTTTGTTCTTTTTTGCTTCTTGTAGTGCATGTCTGCAGGTGATGAAGTCTTTTGTGTGATTGGTTTTCATTTTTGAAAGACATATTGCTGAATATAGAATTTTAGATTGACAGGTTTTTTTTTTCTTTTTTAGTACTTTAGAATTTCCATAGCATAGAATATAGCATGCTTATAATATACAAAGTCAATATTATAAGTTAATAGTACTTCCAGATCCTGGAAATGAGAAATCAAAGTTAACATTTAATTTTGTTTTCAAAATAACATTAAAAACATAGGCATAAATTGACAAAAGATATGGAATATTTGTACAGTGACAACTACAAAATATTGATGAGAGAAACTAAGTAAAAGATAAATAAATGGACAGATACATCATACTCATGGATTGGAAGACTCACCACTTTTAAGATGTGAATTCTCCCCAGATGATCTATCGATTCAATGCAATCCCAATAAAAATCTCAGGTGGCGTTTTTATAGAAATTGACAAGCTAATTCTAGCCTTTGTATTGAAATGCAGAGGCTTAGAGTAGTGAAAACAATTGGATAAAGAGGAATAAATTGGGAAGACCCACATTGCTTGATTCAAAAACCAATTATGGAGCTACAAGAATCAAGATGTGGTGTTGGCATAAAGATAGATAATTTGGTCAATAAAGCATAATAGAGAGTTCAGCAAGAGGCTCACACAGACAAGTTAAATTGATGTTCAACAAAGGTACCAAAGCAATCCAATGGAAAAGGATAATCTACCTATCCTGCAACCCATGAACTTTGTTCCATACCTCAAAACACATACAGATAAACTGGAGATGGATCATAGACTTAAACATATGAGCTAAAATGATAAAACATTTAGGAGAAATCATAGGATAAAATAGTAATTATTTTTGATTTGGCAAGAATTTACTACATATAAATAACAAAAGCCACAAACTATTAATATATAAAAATATATAAATTGTATTTCATCAAAATTAATTTTTCCCCTCAAAAAATAAAAAACATAACTGCAAAACAATATTTGAAAAATATTTATCTGACCAAAGACTCATGTCTGAAATATATAAAGAGTTCATTAATAAGAGGACAAAGGTATCAATTTAAAAAATGGGCACTATACCTAAGACGATATAAGAATGAGAAATAAGTATATGAAAATTTGCTCAAGCTCAGTAGTCATTAGAGAAATGTAAATAAAATTTCAAGGAGATACTCTCACACCCCTACTAGAATGACAAAATAGGCAAATGAACAAAAAAACTGACTACATCCAGTGTTGGTAAATATGTGGAAGAACTGAAATTTTCTTATGCTACTGGTAAAAATGTAAAATGGTGCAGTAACTTTGCAAAAATGTTTGGAAATACTAAAAAACTTAAATATACACCCAACATACAACATGGCCATTCCACATCTATTTACTCAAAAGAAATAATAGCATATTCCACATCAAACATCAATCTTGTACATGAATGTTCATAGCAGCTTTATTTGAAAACAACACAAATATCTATCAACAGGTAAACAGATTAATAAATTGTTCCTTTTAAAGCACTACAATGAGTATTACTCTGTCGTAAAAAAAGAAATGGCCTATTGACAACTGAAATCACATGAATGGATTTCAAAATAATCATGTTGAATGAAATAAGGCAGACAAGAACATATAACATATGATTTCATTCATACAGAATTCTAGAACATGAAAATTAAATTAAAGATAGAAATTAGTTCAATAGTTGCTTCTGGATAGCAAAGGACCTGGAGGACAGGAGTTAAAAAGAAGCATAAGGAAACTTTTGGGACAATGGATGGGTTTATCATCTGATTATAGTGCTGGTTTCACAGCTGTATGTTTATCCAATTGTATGCTTCATGCATGTGCAGTTTAATGTATGAAAAGTATATTTTAATAAAATGGTAAAAAATGAATAAGTCAGTGCTTGACTTAGAAAATAGCCTGTGAATAGTTCATTGTAATATGTACTATGGCAAAAATAAACAAAGGGTACTTTAAGCCATAGGTAGAGCAATCTAACCTTAAATGCTATTCATAGCACTATTGGGCTATTTCTTTAAATTTTTGTTTCTATATGGAGAATAGCTCAATTGTGCATTTTCATTTCATACTTAATATTTTACATCTACTAGATTATTTGGCAATCAAATCATTTTTCTAACATATTCCAGTGATATGGGAGAAGTTAGAATGATTTATTTAAACACTAGAATATGACAGATTCCATCCTTAGCTGGAATTTTCACTGTTAGCATACATTTTAAAAATGACTACCACTACAAAATGTTAAAATATGCAATGATTACATAAACCTCTACTCCCAAAGCCATTGTAAAAGGATATATATTTTTGGAACAGAGTGATATATTAAGCACTGTGAACTCAATAGCCAGTATAGCTATTTGGAGGAAATACTAACACAGGTTAAAGTTTCTTCACCTATGTTTCTTTAGTCTGTTAATTAATTCTCCTTCATCTATATTTTTGTACTGCTGTAATGCACCATGATCACCATTAACTGTGAAACTGTGTTATAACCCAGAGGTTCTGCTCTAAAAAATATATTTTACTGAGATTAATTTTATCAATGGAATGAGGCATGCAAGGAAACCCTGAATATCATTTTCTTCTGTGCTGTACCATTTCTGAAAAGTGGGAAAAGTTTTGAAGTTTAGCTGGCCCGTGAAGGTTCTCTTAAAATAAAACATGACCTCAAGATGTTAAATATATAATTAGACTTCATGTGTGATTTCTGAAATTATATGGGGAAGATTTTGTCCTTTGAATGTATGCTTTATGGTTCAAAGATGCATTTTATACTTACCTGTTTTCTGAAATCTTTTTAGTCACTCCTATTAGGTATTTGTTTTATTATGATATATGTTCTTAAAATATTAGGTATGAGCAGAATACATATGAATGCAGTAGAATTCATAATATAAAGGTAACTTGGTAAATCACTTTGGAAACCAAAGAATACTTAAGAAAAAATGTAAATTAAAAATAGTAAAGTTCAATGTCTTTGCCCTTTATGAGAAAAGGATATAAAAAGGTTATGATAAAATGCCTTGGTGTTTCATACATATAAATGTATACATATGCACAGGCCTGGTTTAATGAAGATGATTCTTAGTGATGGGCATTGCCCAAAAGAGTGCAAAGGTTGATTAGTGATATCTGCATTAGTCATAGAAAAGAGATTTGGCAGTCTTTCCACAGATCACAACATTTTGTGAGAGATTATACTGAAGTTACTGGTAAATGTTAAAAGACTTCATCATAGGATATACAATTTTTTTTCTTTATTTCCCCAGAGAAGGGGTTTCAACAATTCATAATGTTGAGCTGTGAGTTACTAAAAATTGTAGTTGCCGTAGAATTTTTATGACTTCTAATCGTCTCCTCTGCTTAAACATGCAATTTTAGTGTTTTAGGATACTTATCACCAAAAAAGGATAATCCTATTCTGTCATTCCTTTCAACGGAACTGGCCATAATGGTGAAACAATTTCAGTTTGGAAGTCAGTATTTACAAAGCTTATTATTAGTTATTTCTTCCTTTCCCCATACAAATGTCTCCCATAGAGCTTCAGCTGGAAATATAATTGGGTCTGAAGAGCATATTTTCCTTTTCTGACAACTGTTCAGATCCTGAATACAATATTGGCCTTGGAGCCTGCTAAGATCACAGTTAACTTTTCAAAAATAATTTTTCAAATTATTGCATCTTTAATCAAAGAAAAACACACGCAAACACATATATACTCACAGATACATGATTTATGTGTTTGTTTGAGTTTTCCCGGAACTGATTCACAAGTTTAGGACGAAAGATAAGGTAAAGTTGAGACAGCTTGTGGCAACTCAAAATAAGTAACAGAGGCAAAGGTCTCAATCAATGGATGTTTATTAAGCCAAAGTTTGGTGACATGTCTGGGGAAAACACAAACCGCAGACATATCTGTGGCTGACTGTTTTTCCAAAGCAGGATTTGAGAATTCAGGTTTTAAAGAGGATAGACAGACACAGAAAGAAGCAAAGAGGACAGGAGCTGGGTAGTGAGACAAAATGGTTGCATGCTTGTGAGACCCAGGAAATATATATTTTATATAAGATAAGTCAAATGTTAGAAGAGAAAAAGAGTATGAAGGAAGCATCAATTATGCAGAGGTCCCTGGGTAAGTGGAAAATATTTTGATTTTGTCTTATCTCTTTTCTGCACCTAGGCAGATAAACTTGTAATCAACATTATTAGTGTGGACTCAAACAGATTTTAGTTTTAGGAGCTTAGCCTGCAGACCCAAAGTTACAATTTGCACATACTTGTTTATGGGGAGAAAGCAAATAACTTCTTTATGAATGATCCATGGGTGCAGTACTTCACAGATGCACAAGGACTTTATCTTTCCTTGGAGATCCGGCTGATGCATGGTGTTAGTAACAGCTATTCACTTGGAAGGGGGTGTTGAAAGATTCAGCCTCCTTCCCTTTTGCATAAAGAGTTGGGGGGTAGAGTGGTCCTGAAATTTTTATTTTCCTTCACAATTGTTCAAGAGGATCATATGCCTAAACCAATGAGCCACTGGCCAAATGATACTAGGCAAGGAGCCATGTTTGAGGGCTTTCAGAGAAGACTTTGTTCTCACTCATTAGGATTTATTGGGTAGGGTGATAATGTACTTTATCCCTCACTAAGACAGTTGTTAAGTGTTCTAAAGAAATAGGAGGTATGGTTACTCTATAACTGGGGTCAACCCAGGGAACTATGAGATAACACAGAAACAAATCTAGAATTTGAAATTTATTATACATTTCACTGAGTTTTAAATTCTGGTTTTACTTCATAAAGTTATGTGACTTTAGGCAAATTTACTTAGCTTATCTAAATATCTACTTTTTCATTTGTAAAATGGTGATTATAGTCTTATCTCCAAGCATGGCCATAAGGATTAAATAAATGAGCTGAAGTATGTAAGATTCTTAGGAGAGAACTAAACACACAGCAAGCACTTTTTGTCATTTGTGTTTGAAAGCAAGCTAGTTGAAATAGCTATTATTCCTTGAAGATTTACTTCCTGAAGTTTTCCTTTATTGAGAATTAATATTGTACTTCCTTCCTCTGGGCCTTTATAACTCTGTGCTAACCAAAAATATATTCTATTCTGCCTATTCTATCTTAAGCTGTGATTGATTCCATAGATGTCTATTTTGTCAAGAACTCTGGACAGTAAGGTCATGTCATATCTGTCTTTAATGTGACACAGGGTCCATCCCTGTGCCTTGCACAGAGTAGGTATTCATAGAATGCTGAATGCTTGCATTAAACTTATCATAACTCCATGGATTTAACAGCCCTTTAACATAATTTTTTTTTCCAAATTCACCACTGAATTTCTATGTAGTCATTGGATTTCCAAAAGAAGCTATGTGTTCTTTTGATGATTTACTCACTATTTCTTTAAAATATGATGATTTGGGAAAAAGATAAACATTTCTAAAAGAAAGTGTGTATTTTTTGGCTAACCACCATTTCTTTAATATAAAATAAACTGAAGCAGAGATGAAAATGTGCAAAGAAAAACTCTGAGTTAAAGCTAATTAAACAATCTGCCTTACAACCATAAATACTAATAAGGGAGCATGGCTCAGCCCCTTGAATCTTTTTTTTTTTTTTTTTTTTTTTTTTTGAGACAGAGTCTCACTCTGTTGCCTGGGCTAGAGTGCTGTGGCATCAGCCTAGCTCACAGCAACCTCAAACTCCTGGGCTCAAGCAATCCTACTGCCTCAGCCTCCCAAGTAGCTGAGACTACAGGCATGTGCCTCCATGCCCGGCTAATTTTTTTCTACATATTTTTAGCTGTCTAATTAATTTCTTTCCATTTTTGGTAGAGACGGGGTCTCACTCTTGCTCAGGCTGGTCTCGAACTCCTGGGCTCAAACGATCCACCCACCTTGGCCTCCCTGAGTGCTAGGATTACAGGCGTGAACCACCATGCCCGGCAGCCCCTTGAATCTTAAAGTTGAACCATTAATCCTTCCTAGGCTAGCATTGGTCAAAGATTTGGTACTGCTGCCAAGTGATGGTAAACACAGAAAAATGGTAGAATAATATTCTTCCCCACTGGGAAAAGCAGACTAGATTTATTCATTTATTTATTCACACTACCATTAAATAATTGTTGAGAATTCACTATGTGTACCAAGCATACAAAGGTATACACAAATGAATAAGGCCAAGTCATTACCCTCAAAGTCTAAAGGGGAAAGATGGGAATAAACAAGAAATTATGATACAGCATGATGTATGCTATGATAGAGCTCCATATAGAGTGACCAACTAGGGATGCTTCCTAACTCAGAGACATAGAATGGATCCATGTTTAAGAAGGGGTAGACTTAAGGAGAATTATGAAGATGAAGATAATTCATTTAAAAACAATTCCAGAAGCAAAGCAGGTATTTTTTCCTATTGTGATTACAATATAGAATATTAAAATGATTAAATGACCTATCCCAAATCAATTCACTAGTTAGTGAGATTAGAATTTAGTTTTATAATACTGATTTTAAATTTCAGACTTTTTATGCTTTATCCCATTTTTATATTACTTTAAGTTAATACATGTTTGCAATTTAAAAAGCACTTCTAAAAAGTCAGGTTAGTCCATCAACTGGCAAATGGATAAAAAAAATATAGCTACACAATGGAATACTACTCAGCCACATGAAACAATGAAGTGCTGATACATGCAACAACATGGATAGAGCTTAAAAATATTTTGCTAAGTGAAAGAAGCTAGACACAAAAGACCACCTATTGTGTGATCACTTTGTATTAGTTTCCCAGGGCTACCATAACTAAGTTTATAAACCAAGTGGCTTAAAGCAACGGAAGCTTATTATCTCACAGTTCTGGAGTCTAGAAGTCTGAGATCAGTGTTAATAGGACCATGCTTCCCCTGAAATTTGTGGGGTTGGATCCTTCCTTGCATCTTCCTAGCTTCTGGTGAGTTGCCAGCAATTCGTGCCAGTCCTTGGCTTATAGCTCTAGCACTTCAGTCTTATCCTGTGGTCCCATGGCATTTTCTCCTCATATATACATGTGTCTCTTCTGGTAAGGACAAAAGTCACAATGGATTAAGAGGGTTCATCCTATTCCACTATGACCTCATCCTAATTAGTTATGTCTGCAAACAGCCTTAATTCCAAAGAAGTTCACATTCTGAGCTATTGGGGGTTAGGACTTCAACATATCTTTTTTTGGGGAAACAATTCAACCCATAACATCATTTACATGAAATATCTAGGATAGATAAACACTACATAGAAGCGAAAAAGAAGTTAATGGCGGCCAGGGGCTCAGGGTTGCAGGGAATGGAAAGTGACTCTTTCATTAATATGAGGTTTTCTTCTGGGATGATGAAACTGTTTTGGACCTACATAGTTACAACGATTGCACAACATCGTTAATGCACTAAATACCACTAAACTGTACACAATGAAATGGTTAAAATGATAAATTTTATGTTGTGTATCATAACAATGAAAAATAAATTAAAACCCAGGCCAAATTATTATTGTTCCCCTTGATCACACTTTAAACCCATTTACCTTCCATTTTTAGTGCTCACCCATTTTAGTATCCCCTGTCCTGCTACTTCCTTCCTACCCCAAACCCTGGAGTCAGCACATGGCCTCCTTGCTGTAGTGCCCTTACTTTCTGTCCTGGGAGTCTCCTCTACTCTGCATGTTTCTTTTCCTCATTTAACCCAAATCACTCTAAAAAATTTGTTCTTTTAAAATTCCCATTCTCAACTTTCATTAGAGACTAACTCTCCATATGCACTCATGGCTAAAAAGAGGAGTGCTGTTTTTCCTACTGCACCAGCAACTCTTTCCTATCCTTCTCCTGTTGTAGTCAAAGAATGTAATACCCTCACATAAAAAGTAGTCAATGGTAAGTAATTTCTTTTCCCTGAAATGAAAGCACATGGCCATTTTTCTACACATTGACTTTAAGGTCTCCCCATTGTTGGGCAAGGCCCACTCTGTTTTACTTTGTTTTGCTCTGGGAACTCACTCACGCTGGTGGAGACCAATCCTGCTGGACATAAATCTTGGCAGCAGGCACCTAGAGAGTGAATTAGGAAGGCAATAGGCAGGTAAGAGTTTGTTTGCAAACAACTGTGATGTGAAAAATGACCTTAATGTGATCATATATACCACAAGAGTGTTAGGGTCTCCTTGCTTCCAAGGCCAGTCTCTACCAAATTCCTTGAATTCATGTATTTTGCTTTCTTTATTTCTAAGTCTTTAACTGGACAAGCAAGAAATGACCACATATTAAATTTGTAGTAGTAGTAGTAGTAGCAGTAGCAATAGTTACTGTTGGGGAATGGACTTTATTTCCCCTTAGTCTGCTAATTTCTTTATGAAGGTATTTTGACATGAGTTATACTCCCAGCAGTTTGGTAAGTGAAATTCATTGGTACAAGTTCCGCAGTATGTGTTTCCAAGTTACATATTTGCAAGGGGTTTGGAAGTAACACTGCAAAGGCTTTTGTCTACAGGTCAAAGCTACATTTTCTTTTTAGCCTATCAGAAATAAAGCTACCTCCCCCACCCCACACACACGCTTATTTTGCTTACACTGGTACCAAATTAGGGAGGTACAAAGGGGAAAATGGATAATTATTGACATTTTTAATACTGCAGTTAATATTTATTGCACATTTGTTACAAGCCAGTCATTGTGCTAATCTCTTTATTTGAACCCTCTCCTTTAATCCTCACAACAGTCCTATGCTTACACTGCAGACAAAATCAGAGAATTTCCTTCTTTAACAATTCCCTTCAGGCTTCGGCTTATGGGGTTTGTTGTTTGTTTTTTGCATCTTCTCTCTATCAAGGATACTTGTTAATATGACTCTACTTCACCTGGAGACAATTGGGGGGGCAGCAGAATAGAAGTAGCCTCAGTATCACGCCAGCTTGAAGTAAATTTCTCAGGCAAGAGAAGGTTTAGGGAGGCAGATTACTTGGGACATCTCAGAGCTAAATCCAGACTTACTAAAAATACTTCTGTGTTCACCAAGAATGCTAATTCATGCTTATTATCCTGCTAACTTTCCTGGAAACAGATTTGCTCTCACTAAATAGAAATCATTTGCTATTTTTAATTATTCACGTTTCTTTTTCAAGCCGTATGTATTCCAAAAACATCTCTTGACCTGCTTTCTGTGAGCTGAATACTTTTTATTTGCTTTGATATTCTGCCAAGTGCCCACTACAACATTGTTGCTAAATACATAATAGCACACATCTATATTCTTATACACTGGAGAAACTTCAAAATTGTCTGACTAAAGATTTTTTTAAATGCTTTTAGATAAAAATCAGGCATAACAATATTTCCACCAGCACGAAAATATAGAAGCTCTTAAAACATGTGGTTCAGAAAGAAAGCATCATTGTAAGTCCAGCTAAAGCGTCCATATCTAGCGCCATTGTGTCATGCTGGTGTTAGTAACCCAGACATATGAAAATTAACATCTTCTTACAGGGAAGCAAAGGAAAAACTGTGGGAGAAAAATCAGAGAGATGCCTCTGATAATAAACTAAGGAAAGCCACAGCCAGAAACGTGAGGGGGGCTAGTCAATCAACATTTTACCTTCAAAAAACTCCCACTTTGTCTACCTCTCAAGCAATTCACACTTAACTCCTAGGGAACCCTGCAGCAGCATTTGGCTCAAGGTGAATACATCTGCATAGATTTCCTTGTGGGTGATTTTTGTTAATTTCTCTGCCGTGTCTCCTCTCATAATGAGCCCTGACAAATCACATCACCACTGTGGCTTTGACAAGCAGACAAGTCTAAATTGGAGTTTTCTTAAAATATATATATATATATTCCTAGATACTTTATTTTCTTTGTTGCTATTGTGAAGGGAATTGAATCTTTGATTTGGATTTCTGTATGACTGCTGTTGGCGTATATGAAAGCCTCTGATTTGTGTGTATTGATTTTGTATCCTGAAACTTTACTGAATTCATTTATCAATTCCAGTAGCCTCTTGGTTGAATCTTTGGGGTTTTCTATATATAATATCATATCATCAGCAAATAGTGAGAGTTTGATCTCTTCTGTTCCCATTTGTATGCCTTTAATTCCGCTCTCTTGCCTGATTGCTGTGGCCAGGACTTCCAGCACTATGTTAAATAGAAGTGGAGATAGTGGGCAACCTTGTCTGGTTCCGGTTCTAAGTGGGAATGCTTTCAATTTTTCCCCATTCAGTATG
>RJWJ010028186.1:0-21526 GCA_004363605.1 Indri indri | reverse complement strand
TTTTTGACTTTTGGATATAGGCATTTATGGAAATAAACTTTCCTCTCAGGACTGCTTTGGCTGTGTCCCACAGATTTTGATAACTTGTGTCACCTTTGTCATTTAGTTCAAAGAATCTTTTGATTTCCATCTTTACTTCCTCGTTTATGAAGGAATCGTTCAGCAGAAAGTTGTTTAATTTCCATGACTTTGTGTAGAGGTGAGAGTTTCTGTTGGGGTTCATTTCTGTTTTTATTCCACTGTGATCTGAGAAGATGCATGGTATGATTTCTATTTTTTTACATTTTTTGAGAGATGCTTTGTGTCCTAGAATATGGTCAGTCTTAGAGAATGTCCCATGAGCTGATGAGAAGAAGGTATATTCAGTGGTTTTCGGGTAGAATGTCCTGTAAATGTCAGTCAAGCCCATTTGTTCTAGAGTTCTGTTTAAGTCCATTATTTCTTTGTTAATTTTCTGTTTGGAGGATCTGTCCTGTGCTGTCAGCGGGGTGTTGAAGTCTCCGACTATTATGGTGTTGGTGTCTATCAATTTGTTTAGATTAAGTACAGTTTGTTTTATGAATCTGCGTGCACCTAAGTTGGGTGCATACATATTTAGAATTGTTATGTCTTCTTGTTGAACTGTACCCTTCACCATTATATAGTGACCCCCTTTGTCTTTTATTACTTTTGTTGATTTAAAAACCAAGTTATCTGAGATCAAAACTGCCACACCAGCCTTCTTTTGGCTTCCATTTGCTCGAAATATTGATTTCAACCCCTTTACTTTGAGTCTAAATGCATCCTTGCAGGTTAGATGCGTTTCCTGGAGACAGCAGATGCTTGGCTTGTGTTTTTTTTTTATCCATTCAGCCAGCCTGTGTCTCTTGAGAGGGGAGTTCAAACCATTCACATTTATTGAGAGAATCGATAATTGGGTTGAATTACTGTTCATTCTGTTGGCTTGCATTTTGTTGCTTTGTTTTCTCTCTTGAGCCATTGTGGAATCTAGCCTTTGATCTTTAACTTTTGAGTGGTTTCACTTTCGAGAGTGTTTATTGTGCTGATCCTTGTGTAATTCTGTTTTGAGTACTTCTTGGAGAGCTGGTCTGGTCTTGGTGAATTCCCTCAGTCTTTGCTTATCTGAGAATGTCTTTATTTCTTCTTCATATATGAAACTTAGTTTAGCAGGGTACAAGATTCTAGGTTGGCCATTATTCTGTTTCAGAAGAGTGAGAATGGGGCCCCAGTCTCTTCTTGCTTGTAGGATTTCAGTTGAGAAATCTGGTGTTATTCTGATGGGCTTTCCTTTGTATGTTACTTGTTTCTTTCGCCTTACATCTCGTAGAGGGCCTCTTTAGTGCCTATTTTGGTCAATCTGATGACTGCGTGACGTGGTGTCTTCCTATTTGCATTGAATCTCCCTGGGGTCCATTGAGCTTCTTGTATATATAGATTTTTGGCAAGGCCTGGGAAATTCTCCTCTATTAATTCTTCAAATAGCTTATCTAGCCCTTGAGTGTTTTCTTCTTCATCTTACGGAACCCCTGTCACCCTCAGGTTCGGTTTTTTCACATAATCCCACATTTCTTGTAGGCTTATTTCTTTTCTCTTAATTTTCTGCTCGATCTCTGTGACTGACTTATTTAATTGGAAGGAATTGTCTTTAATTGGAAGGAATTGTCTTCAATCTCTGAGATTCTTTCTTCTGTTTGATCTACCCTGTTCTTGAGGCCCCTGAAGGCACACACTCCTCAGTAGGCTCTTTCACAGATCTCTCCTCTGTGCCCCAGGGCAGTGCAACCGTGACCTGGGTGTATGGGGTCTGGTCTGCAGGCCTGTACTCTGGGCCCTGGTGGTCAATCCCTGACCCTGCCAGGGGGAGGGGTGCTTGAAACACCTACAGGGTGCCCAAGCTGGATCTATTTCACTCCACCTCAGGATTTGCCCCGTTCTCCTGGAGTCCCCAGGCAAGCAGCACCTGGGAGGGCTGGCAGGTAGGGAGCTCACAGTCTGAGTACCCCTCAGTCTGCTGTAGGGCCCCAAAAGGAAAGGTCCCATTCCTTGGAGATGCCTCCGTGTAATGGCTAAATTGTCTCTCTGGGCACCCTCAGGTAGGGAGGGTGAAGGAGAGAATGGAGCAATATGGTGTCTGCCAATAGGCTTGGGTCTGCACCTGGGGAGGTGCCCTGAGGGGGCTGGGAGCCCGGCGCTGAGTCCGCAAGAGGCCACTGCTCACTGGCGGCAGCCGTCTCTGGGCTGGTGTCGGCAGGTCTCTCCAACCACTCAGGAGCCCACCAACAGTCCGAGATGCAAGAGAGGGGGAAGTTAACCGCTCCTCTTACCCTTGTCGCTTGTCTCCAAGCCTCTCATGACCTTTCTCCTTCCAGTTCTCCTCCGCAACATCTTCCTGTGGAGTCTCCTGTAGTTTCAGGCACCCTTCCTTCTGACCCTCACCCGATCTATGTTTCTCTGCTAGTTTATTTTTTTTCTCTTTCTTCTAAAATTTGTCCTTTTTGCAGAGACAGTCTGACTGGCGGCTTTTCTCATCCGCTGTCTTGGCTCCTCCAACCATTTTTTAATTGACATAATCCAAGCCCATTTTTGGAATTTACTAATTTTCACAATCAGTAATGCCCTGTCCTAAGAACTCAGGAACCACAAATTTTCCCTCGGATTTAGGAGTCTTCTCAATGGAGTACATAGTGATGTTTTAATACATATAAACAATGTGAAAGGATTAAATCAAGCTAATTAACATATCCATCACCTCTCTTCCTTAACGTTTTTCATGGTGAGACATCTTGAAATGTACTCTCTTAGTTAACCGAAATATACGATACATTATTATTGAGTGTAGTCGCCCTGCTGTGCAGCAGATCTCAAAACTTATTCCTCCTTTTTTTCCTCTTTCCTCATCCCCCAACACCAGCCTTGGTGCTCAAAATTCTACTCTCGACTTCTGTGAGTTCAACTGTTATAGCTTCCACATATTAGTGAGATCACATGGTAATTGTCTTTCTGTGCTTGGCTTAATACTAATAAAAAATTTAATTAAAAAAAAAGTCTTCCCAATGCATTAAAACCTGTCACCTACTTTCGGCTTTCTTATGGCCACCTTTGTAAAACATCCCATATACTCTGAGGCCATAAGCTCGAGTGTCTACTAAATGGCAGCAAACCCAAAACTGTTTGTAAGTCAGTGTCTGAGTGATTGATTAACACCTGTTCCTCTGTGTCATGAGTGTGCTGATGTGCTGTATTTTGGGAACCCCTTCTGAAGAGGTCCTGAGTGCTCCCCAAGCGTGCAGAGACGTGCAATTCTCTTTCGCCCATTTAGCTTTGACCTCACTTGCGCCCACCGTGAATTGGAACCTTTCTTTGAAATTATACTTGCTACTAAAAGGATACAGTAGAATTATTCTTCATAATTCATCCTGTTTGTTTCAGTGTCTCTACCCCCCATACACACACACACACACACACACACACACACACACACACACACAATTACCCCTCGAACAACAGGTATGAACTGCACAGTCCACTTATACACAGATTTTCTTCCATGTCTGCGACAGCAAGACCAACCCCTCCTCTTCCTCTTCCTCCTCCTCCTCAGCCTACTCAATGAGAAGATCATGAGGATGAAGACCTTTATGATTATTCACTTCTGCTTAATGAATAGTGAATGTATTTTCTTTTCCTTATGATTTTCTTAATATTTTTTCTCTTTCTTACTTTATTATAAGAATGTAGTATATAATACATATAACATACAAAATATGTATTAACTGTCTATGTTATTGGTAAGTCTTCCAGTCAACAAAAGGCTATTAGTATGTAGGTTTTGGGGAATCAGAAGTTAAACATGGATATTTGACTGTGCAAGGGGGTTGGTGTTCCTAACCCCCATGTTATTCAACAGTCCTCTGTGTGTGTGTGTGTGTGTGTGTGTGTGTGTGTGTGTATATATATATTTCTATCTATGTGTATAATCTGTACTTCTTATGCCTATGTATAATTTGTATTACCCTATCTTAAAAAAAGGTTAAAAAATCTAATAAAAACCTCACTGTTTCCTTGAGTTTTTTGGCACAGTAAATATATTTCCCTGGCCACGTGTCTTGAAACCAATTTATTCCCATAGCTTTTTTCATCTTTGGCTTTTCATTTCATGAGCCCTACATCAATTCTGCTTTTTTGGGGGTATTTTTTGTGTATGGGCTGCATATTAAAAGAAGAATCCAAATTACCTGGATGTTTTAATGACTTCAAAAAGGGGAGATAAAAGCAAGCTAATGGTACAAAACAAAAATGACACCCCTTCCCCTGCAAAAGAAAGAGTTTATAATTCAAACTACAACTAACACTTTTATTGAGCAGGATTGATTATTCACCTTTAAATCTAGACATTTCACAGGAATGAACTGCATTAATCTAAATGAAAACACAAAGGAGATTTTCTGTTTTAAATTGACCGCATCTAGCCATAACAAACCTATGGAAAATTCTTGCATGTAATAGTTCTCAGTCAGACATTCCATTTATGGGCACAGGGTTTTAGATGTAACTCAGACTTGGTGAGAAACATGAAGTGATGTCTATATGTTTGCCATGCGAGCATAACATGTTTTATACAATGTGCATATAAAAAAGAGAGAGAAATATTTTATGTGTCCTAGCTGTGCCTCAAAATTAAGATCCATTTCCTCTGAACGCTATTTTCGACATTTCAGGGATTTCTCAGGAACAGAGTTTTACCTAGCTTAAAACCAGGACTCACGTCTTTGATCTCACACCACATCTTACTTCTACTGCTGTCTCCTGGCTCCTCTCTTTCTTCCAGTCACTCTCACTTTCTTCATAGACTCCTCTTACTCCTCTACCTAAACATTCATTCCACGACACTGCTCCTATTCTCCACATTCTTCTGGGAAGTTTCAGCCTCTTTTGTTTTTGTTATGCATCATATGCTATAGAGTTTCAAATTTGACGACCAACCCCTCACAGCTACCCCATGTTTCAGATACTCTGGTAGGCAAATAATGACCCCTCTACAAAGATGTTCACGTCCCAATTCCTGGAATCTGAGAATATGTTACTTTACAAGGTCACCAGTGGAATTAAGATTGTCAGTCAGCCGACCACAAATTAGGGAGATTATTCTGGATAATCCAGTGGGGCTAATGTAATCCCGAGCTCCTTAAATGTGGAAGAGGGGGCAGAAAAGGAGGTCACAGTGATGTAATATGACATGAACTGGACAAGCCATTGCTGATTTTGAGGACAGAAGAAGGGTTTATGATCCAGAAAATATGAACAGCCTCAAGAAGCTAGGAAAGGCAAGGACATGGGTTATCCTAGAGCCCCCAGAAAGGAATGCAGCCCTGCTGACAACTCAGCCCAGCAAAACCCATTTCAGATTTCTAGAACTGTAACATAATAAGTTCATGTTATTTTAAGCCACGAAGTTTGTGATAATTTGTTGGAGCAGCCACAGGAAACTACTACAGATGAAACTACTACAGATGTCAGCTCTCTGATGGACACATTTATCTGGTCGCATTTCAGGCATCTAACGGAAATCTTCCATGACCTAAATTGAAGACACGCTATTGCCTTTGCGTCCAATCCAGAAGACACACTCTTTCTTTCTTCCTTTCATCTCCACATCTAATCAGTTGTCTATTTCAGTGCATTTTACCTCTTGAATACTTCCCAGATCTGCCTTTGACTCATGTTGCCTCTGGCGTTGCTTTCATTCAAGTCCTTATCATCTTTTTTCTGGAAGAGGCACTTATTATACTAACTGATTTCATTGCATGTACTTGTGACTGCCTTAAACTCATGCTGTGCACAGTGGTTAGTGATCTGTCCCAGTTAGAAATAAGACTGTGTCATTGCCCTTCCAAATCCCTTCTGTGGGTCCCCGTCACCTAAAGAGTAAGTGCAAGCTCCCTGGCACATATGCGAGGTGTTCAGTGATTCTCATAGCCCCGTCCATCTTCCCACTCTCAATGTCTGTCATGTTCCATCTAAAACCAGTTTTTCATTCTCATAGACCATGCTATTTGAGGTTTCCCTACATTCCTCCAGGTGGTCACATTTGCCTTGGAATTTTTCTTACCATCCTCCCTCAAGTAGCTAATTCCCATTATCCTTCAAGGAGCTGAGGCACCATTATCCTCAGGAAAGCTTTCTTGACTACACCAGTCTGGGCTAGTATGCCTCATTGGGATTCTAGTAGCATCCTTTATGTATCATAGCATCACAATTGCCATTTCAAATTAAAAGTAAGTCTGAGAAAGTTTTTAAGAATTGCCTTTGTGGATCAGAAAATGGAACAGTTAAACTAAATTCATTTTCTAATAAAACTTTCTGACATTTTGATAAAGAGATGAGATGACATATTAGGAGAATTTCTATATTGGGATAATAGCAAAACTATTTATATACCTTCTGCCAGATGGCAGTTGACTTTATTTAAGCAGGAGCTCTTCTTTAGATCCAACAGTGGTTCTCAACCATTGGCAGATCAGTTAAGTAAAAATAGCTGAGGATGAGACCCCGACATCAGAATTATTTCAAAGTGCCTAGATGAATCTAATACACAGCCAGACTTTAGAACCACTGTAGGAGAGAAATGTTCGTCAAGTGGGAAGGGGTGGATGGAATCCCCTCTAACCAGGTGTAACACTGAAAATGCAAAAGAAGGTGATACTGCAATCATAACTTCTTCCTTCCAGCTTTTATATGTAGTTCCTCTGGTTCTGAGTTGGTCTCTCTTTATTTCTGCTCTCTTCATGTAATTTATTCACTCTCCTACCTTCAAATTCCAATTACAAGTTAATTATAATAATCCCTATGTATATTGCTAGTATAGATCTCCCTTCCGAGTTATAGGCTCACATCTGACAGTTTTTTTTTTACATTTTTGCTTAGATGTATCCCAAATTTCTGTCTCACACTGATCATTTAATTCTACCAAAAACAAAGACAAAACAAAACAAAAAACCAAAAATGACACCCTTCTAAGTTTTCAAGATCTCATTAAAATGGTCCCACTCTCCACCTAGGTTCTCAACCCAAGCATCTCAGAGTCATCCTTTAATCCCTTTTCTCCAGCCCCATGTCCTGTCTGCCCCGTTCTCTGAAGTGTATCCTAGTAGACCCATTTTTCTTATCTCTACCACATCTAGTTTACGACTCCATCCTATCTTGCCTAGACCTAGTGAAAACTTCCTAAACTGCCTCCAATATACTCCTGCTTCCCTTCAAGTCATTTTCTACATGTCAAACAAAGAAATCCTTAAAATAAATAAGTAACTGCATCGGATAAAAGCCCACCTCTTCTTAAAGCCTTCGATGACTTTCTTTGGCCCTTAGAATAAATCAAGGCAATTTACCTTGGCCTGTAAAAGTTCAAATTAAATTCTAGCCCCTCCATATGCATTCAAACCCACCTTGAGCTGCTCTATCCAGGTAGTTTATTAGTGTGTTCACTTTATGGTGGATTTCTCCCATTGGCAGATAAACTCTGAGCACCTTGTCTGTTATAATGCTGTACCACTCTCTGTCTCTGCGAAATAGTCGGCATTCACCATGACCTGTATTGTGAAGAAGGAGGAGCTGGCTCCTAGGTGCACCATGGGAGGCCCAATGTATTTTTGTGGGCTACAACACTGGCAAGTAGTTCATGACATTGGGGAAAACATGGCATTTTTCAAAGACAAAAACCTTTCCACAGGGGGGAAATAGCTTAGTATGAAACTCTGAGGAATAAATTTTGATAGTTATGTAAATACATTAGAAATATAAAGATGGTTATCTGTCTTTTGAATGCATAAGGATTTATACAAGGGATAAGACTCTTGAAAAAAGAAAAGCAAAATAACTGAAAATAGTTAAAGGTGCTTAACTAAATCAAAATCAAGAGAGTTTTTGGTCACAGCAAAAACTGAGGCTCTGCTGGGAACTACATGTGGTCACTCTCTAAGGAACCACTTAACTTTGGTTCTGTTGAGTAAGATATGTCAACAGGAAGTTAGAGCTGACATGTGGATAAATGGGAATGATTTTCAAGAAGCTATCTGTAAGGAGGAGGCAAGAAGAAGATCTGGAAATAGGTCGATTTAGGATAAAAGAAGAATTTTCTGTGTAGTGTAACCTTCATCTCCCCGCTAATACTTTATTAAGCTCTGTTATTGGTTTCTTTGGGAGAATCCTGTGACGTAATGAGTTCTTTAAAGGAGTTCTAGTACTTCTTAAAATTCCATTTGGGAAAAGGTGGTTTGTTTTTGTTTTTGTTTTTGTTTTTTTAATACCTATGTTATTTAAGTATGGGCTCTTGATTGAGCGCAATTTGGGGAATGCTATCCATCAAACTCCTGGCAGGAGACAAACACCACACCAGTAATCCAGAAATTTGAAGTGGAGAAATTAAACATAAAAAATTACCAACAACTGACAAAGACTACTGCTGAGGAGAGATAGAAGAGCATCCTAAAGAGCACCATAGGTCTGAGGAAAAATATTGAGGGAGGGGATAAACTTGGGAGGGAGGCGCCTCCCCAGGAATGGGATTTGGACCCACTTGCAGAGGCTCTGGCCGCAGCCTGCCAGGGTGGGGCTAAGTTTGCTGGGTTATCCCAGAAGAGAACTGAGTCACAGCTAGTGGGCTGAGGCTGGTGCCCAGAGATCCAGAGAACAAAAGCTGCTGCAGCGGGAGTACCACTGGGTGTCCCACGCACACCCCCTGGAAGCCATGGCACAGGAGCAAAAGAGGAGGTGGCTCCCAGCACCTCTCTGCAGTGTCCCTGCGCACTGTCTACGAACAAAGTTCCACACCATGCCTGACGCCAAAGGAGAAATGTTAAGGTTCTGGCTCTGAGCTTCAGAGGACACAACAAAAGAGGCTGCATTTGGGGCTGACAGGCAAAAACTTGGTGATGGACATGGAGCAACGTACCTTCTGCCTCCAGACTGAATTCCTGTCAATATCAGGAAGACCTTTTATGTTGTAGGGGGCTGCACAAAACACGTCCTCCTGTGTTAAGGTAGTTGGCGTCATTGCTAAAATGTAAACATTTGGGGAGAGGTAGCGTACTTAAAATTAGCACTTTGTATTTTATAGTCAAAAGGGAATAATTAGGGATGCCGCACTCCCATACGATGACTTTAAACAATTATTTAGATATGACCTGTATACAGATTGTCTCAGGCTCTCAAAGGTGAGCACAGAGAAAACTGCATAAGCATGAGTTAAGGTTTACAAACTGCTGTGCGGGTTTCCCTGTGCTGTAATTATTTTCTCATTGGGCTCACTTGCAGCTTTTCTTCAGTATTTCTGCCACAGTAAACCTTCTGGTTGAAACTACTGGCATACTTTTATCCCAGAATGAGGGACTTTGGATTCTAACACAGTATCCGTATATTTATGTACATAAACGCCATAAAATTATTTGTCAAAACTTCAAATGTTTTTAGGACCAAAATTTGTAAGTCTGAGAAAAACCAAATGCTCAAAATGAAATAAACATAAGCCAAATACTGGCCCATTGAAATTGTTTTTTTTTTTTTTAAATGAAGTATTTAGTCTTGGAAATAATAAGTGAGACAGAGTTTGCTGTTGGTCTTGTTATGTTTATAGCTGTTACTGTAGATAGATAGAATATACATCAATATAAATACATATATAACCATAATTAGCCATTTGTATATATACACACAAACATATAGCTATAACTGATAGCATGTATTTGCATATCTTTCTTGTAGTTGCTAGGTTAATCTTTGATTTTTACATATAAAATTTAGTTTAGAACTAATATGTTCAGGACAAAACAGCCTTGTTTCTTTTAGTTTTCAACATCGACATAACTTGTACATATTTTTTCAGATAAAAAAGATCACATTTGCAGATGAATATTTATTAAATGACCCCAAATTAATATTAATGCAAAATAACTATTTGTCTTTTAGTATAGAACTCTTGGATTTCAGGTTTAGAAGAGAAAAAATATTGAAACAGGAAGGAGAGGAGAGGAGAGAAAACCTTTTAAACTGTAGATGTATAGAAAATGGTAACATTATAAACACGTCAAAGATTGTTAACTTATTACCACAAATTAGTTCTTTCTGTTTCTCAAGGATCAAGAACCGTGCACTTTGGCAAAATAAAAATGAGCTTCACCAAACAGTTTTGTCAGCCCTTTAAGCAGAGAAATGCCACTTCCTTCCTCTCTAATTTCTTAAGGGATTTAATAGCTGTTCTTATGACCTCCACCCCATTCTCATATTTAGCATTTTCTAATTCAAAGGTTCGGTAGATTTTTCTCTTTAACTGCATGTTCTAGAAGTTTGTCTCTTTGTTTTCAGAATCTGGACCCTGTGCCTCTATGTCTCACTTTTAAAAACATAATTATATAGAAAGGAAAGAGGATTCTTTTATTTTTCAGGCCATATAAGTCTCCAACATAACCCACACTTAGGCATGGCTTCTCAGATTAGAATTCTCTCAGATTGGCTCCTGTAGCCAATTTTTAAGGATAGCTAATGAAAGCTTAATGGAAGCTTTTATCTTCCATTCCTTCTGAGATCAAAGCCCCTACTGTGAGGACACATCCCACGGGCAGCCAGCAAAGAACCCTTGTGTGCAGTGGGCATTGAATCTCTTCAAGGGAAAAAAACAGAAACAAAAAGCTTCTACCACAGGTGACTTTACCTAGTCTGACCTTCCTGTTGCAGTGGAAGAATAACTGCCCTTTGTTATGAACAAAATTCGATGAAAAATGGCTGTCACCTCCAATTCTACACACTCGGAGGTTTTGCATGAGAACCAATGTTCCTTTTGGTGTGCTCCTAAGTACGGTGATGAGCAGCTCTGAACGTGTGCATTGTTCATCCTTCCTTCTTCCGCACTGGAAGGAACATGGACATGGCATAAATAGCATTATTCCCAGCATCTGGGTCAATTTGGGATGGTTCGCATACTTCGTTAATCCCCTGCTACTGGGACAAATAATCCATTTGGCCTCATGAGCACTGAACTGTGAAAAGACAAGATTTTCCTTTTGTGAATTTGTTGGTATGTCAAAGAAGCAAACTAATACAGCTAACGACATCATTATATATCCAGGCTGGTTGGATTTAGGTCTCGATTTAGTTGAAAAAGCTTGGACAAATATCAACTACAGTACTGTCATCTTCAGAAAACATTTAAAGATAAGCGTGCCCTTTCTGTGCTACTGGAGTTCTTTGGGAATGCTGTAACGGTTTAATTCAAGAATGAGCAGCTAATGAGAGCCTGTAGTTCTTTTTTCCCCCAATTCCGGGATATTTGCAATGAGTTCATCTTCCCTACAGGAAACCAAGAGTTTAACGATTCCCTACAGGTAATTCAACATGGGGTGTGAGTGAAAAGGTGAGTTGAAATGAAGCACAAAATGGGAAACAGTGAATTCCCAAAAAACACACCACAGGCGAGGCACGCGGCAGCACCCCGCGTCCCCGGGATCGAGAAGTCATCAGGTTAATGTGCTTCTGTAGTCTATTTTTGTAACAGCAGCCTGCCATACTCAGCATGAATTCTACCTCTGAAATATAATTACCAGGATGTGAAAAATGATGGAATTCATTGAAATGATAAAATAGCATCTGCTAAGATAACTTTTGGCAGTGTTCCCAGCTTTTCATTACTTAAGAAAAATAATGATGTATTAGTCACTGAAAAAAGAAAACTCCGAGAAAATGTTAATAATGACCACAGTGCAAACCATCATGTACATCTGAGAATATCCAATGACGAATGTTTTTGACCTTTATCAGCTATTTCTTGTCCCTCTAAGGAACAATTTTACAGTGGAATAAAAAACTTTTTTGAGTATGTGGCTCACTATTAGCCAGCTAATTCCCTTTGTGACTGCTTTCTTATCATGTAGGGATATAACTCAGTGAGGGAAGTCAATAACGAGATTAGAAACTGGCAAAATTATATATTTTAAAGTAATGTATACATGAGGGACACAGTGGAATGAGAGTTCAGGGCTAAGAATAGGAATCATAGTTTAAGTTTTCAGAATAGCGCCTGTATGTGGGAGTCTGCCTATACCAACTCAAGGTGGAGTTAGTCTCCATTTTCATGTACTGAATGCCATAGCTCTGTAATCTTCTACAAAAGTGTTTAGGATTGCCAGATACAATGCAGGATGCCTAGTTAAATTTGAATTTCAGATAAAGAGGGCCCACATATGCTAAATAATGATCCATTGTTTACCCGAATTTTAAATTATTGTGATATCCTGCATTTTTATTGGTGAAATCTGGTAACCCCTGTAGTGTTTGCACGTTTATAGATATATGAAGTTATGTGGTCAATAAAAACAAAGGAAGTCGAATTGATATCACAGACTGGCAACTGCTCAACATATTGGAAAACAGTACAATGTAATGTCTGGGAGGGACAAAGTCATATAAGTTTGGGAAATGGTGCATACTCTATTCTATTCTTGATGATTCAAAATTCACCTTAGTATATTAAAGTCTCTAAGAATTCCTACACTCCAGGTCTCAGATAAAACACCTGCATGCTGGAAACATACCTTAACTTGCTTAGGAAGATAAGTACATTGCTTGAGTGAGCGTAATTCTTTTTGACTGGGTGTCCCTTCCTTTTCAGTAAAGCTGGATATCAAGTGTCTAGATGATGAATTATAAGAACCCATATTACCCAGATTTATTTTATGTTAATTGTTTTTAATCAGGACAATGTTTAAGAGAACAGTGTGTAATAAAAAGTTTAGCATATTAGCTCTGTAATTCCAATGTCATTTATAGAACCGAGCAATGGATTTAAGATGAAAGATGTAAAAGTATTTTACCAAGTTCGTAAAAAATATTGGAAGGAGGGCAAACCTGAGACTTCATAGGTTTATAAATTCAATTTATTTGATCTGTAAAAAACGATTTATCTTCTTAGAGACTTTTTTATTACAATATCAAAGCCATTGGAATGATTCAAATATTAACTTTATAAATATTGGAAATATGCTGGGTTTGTTTTGTTCAGAGAAGGCTGACCCCTAAGACCTCAGGTTCACATCAGCAACCCCCAGCCAGGCCCTATTTTTTCTTCCAAGGTTATCCGAGGTCACCATCTATACCTTGCCAAAGCCCGGACAGGAAGACCCATTCTTGCTTGATTCTTTCTTACCTGTCAGCCATCCGGTCCCCTACATACACCCATCAATTATCCTTCATTGTCCCACAGTAATTTCTCAGGGATGCCCTCCTTTCTCTCCATTCCTTTGCTTATTCCCTGGGATATAGTTACCGCCTGATAGCTGTCCCGCAACTCCACACTCAGCTTCTTCCAATGCCCTGGACAAGCAGAGGCAGGTAATTCTTTTCGGAATGTAGGTTAGGCAGGTCATGGTATCCCCAGGTTAAGAGTCCTCAGTGACTTCCCATGAAATCCCAAAGAAGAGCACATCTCCAAATGCTGGCCTGGCCCTTCTGCAGTGGTGTCAGGGGTTTGCAATGTTTGCTGACTTTCCCCTTCCAGTGAACAGTACACCTTTTGTGGGCAGGGGAAGGAAATGTCTTGTTCACTACTATATTGTCTCTACTTTGCATGGTGCCTGGCACATGGAATGTGCTCAGTAAAAGTTGAATAAATTCATGAGCTACTAACTAACTGTTTCCCTGATTTCTGATTTTGACTCTTCTGCTGTTTATTTATTCACATAGACCACTAGTTCTCATCCAGGGGTGAGTTTGCACCCCTGAGAGATATTCGGCAACGTCTGGAGACATTTTTGGTTGTCACGCCTGGAAGGAGGCACACTCCTGGCACCTACTGTATAGAGGGCAAGGACACTGCTAAACATCCTGCTATGCACAGGACACTTAACAACCAAGAATTATTTGGTGCAAAATATCAATACTGCCGATGTTGAGAAACCCTTATATAGGCTAATTCGAACATGAAAACTTACATTGTATCTAGCAGATTATGTTTGGTATCCCCTGAAATATTTTCTTTTTTTCCAAATTAACCAAGCCTTCTCTATATTTTATAAATGACTGTTTAGTAGAACTTTCCATACGTAACCTATTTTTTATGGCCAGTGGTGAATGTAGATAATTAATATAAGTTTTATGTCAATGTTCCAATTAGCTACCCTTTAAATATTGAAATACAACTTTGTGTCTTTATTTATTCTCAAGATTTACAAGCAAAATAGATGCAGCTGCTTTTTCATTTGTGAAGGACATTAAAATTTAACCTGTGCAGAAACATTTATCACCCTAATAGCTTTCCTATTTGGGGGACTTGCTGTATGCATTTGAGGGTGTGAATTAGCTTACAAAAGTTGAGAAGAGTTCAGCGATGTTGAATAACACCACTAAAGTATAGTAAGTACAAAAAATTGGTGCTGTTGCCTTGGAACACAATGCTCAGTATAGATCTCTAAACCAACACATTAATTCAAAATAATTAGTTTGCTTGCAGAAATGGAGTTCGGTGGTGTTGACCTACTTGTCTGTTGCAAGTCATTGAGAATAAACAGGCTTGGGGACACGCATACCAGCTGACAGATGGAGAATCACTTGTTCAAACAGCATGTAGATGACTTATCCCAACTGACCCAAGTTGTGTATGTTTGTAAACCAGGAACACCTAAGCAACAGTTCTGCCGGAAACGGGAATATCTTACAAGAGTCACCCATTCAAAAAAAAATAGGCAATTTGGGATTTATCTTCCGTGACAACGAAACAAAACACAACTGCCTTGTGGTTTGTAAATTCCAAGTGCTGATATAGGCAGTAACCTAGTTCTAGCTTACAGCAGTGATTGTTGGGAGCACTAAAGTATTTCTTGTGAGTAGAGGGCTTAGTCCATTATTTATTTATTTCGGTCTCCACTATGTTGGTATAACTTGACCCTCCTGGACTTTTCATGGTTTCTCCTCTTTAATTACTAGAGCACTGCTAAATTTGTAGAGCAATTTCAGCCATTAGCCAATCTTATGGTTAATATAGGTGCTCAGGACATGAGTAATTAAAAAGTAGAGACATTTCCATTTTAATTGAGTCATAATTGAGGAGAAGACAACTAGTTAACTCACAGTAACACTTTATATGCAGCAATGTGGAATTCTGTAGTTATAGACCTGTGTAGGTATGCAGATGTATATTTATAGAAGAGGTAGCTTTATATTTCCTTTCTGTCTGTAATTATTTAGTGCTAAAATATTTACCAGAAAACTACTCTTCGAAGGGCTTCGAATATGTTACCCAATTGTATACCTTAATAACCACACGATGTAGGTACATCTTAGTCAAAGTTTGTTTTCCCCGAATGGAGCCCATCATGTCCCGACATCTGGGTCATTGACTGTTTTCCCTAGACTGACCACTGTAGTGGTCCTATGGGTCATCAGCCATTTTCCTTAAACATAGGTGATCATGTCAGTCAGGTCATCACAGTCATTGATGGATGTTTCCTGGAATAAGGCTGTTGTTACAGGATTCTCACCATGGGCTCTTCGCTTATGGTGATCATGGTGGCCATCTCGGTCATGGAATGTTTTCCTTAGGCAAAGGCCATCATGCTGGTTGTGTCTGTCACTGACTGATTTTTCTACAATAAGATGGTCATTGTGGTGTTCTCACCATGGATGGTTTTCCCTCAACTAAAGCAGTCATGACAGCTGTCTCAGTCATTGATGGGTTTCTCTGGATTGGGAAAATCCTGGCAGCCATCTCAGCCATGCACTGTTTTCTCTGGAGGGAGGCCATCACAAAGGCTATCTTGGCATTTGTCTGTCTTCCCTGGATTGAGGCAATCATCCCAGTCATATTAGTCATCAATGGTTTTTCTTAGAAGGAGGTGATTGTGTCAGTCATCCTAGTGATTGACTGATTCTTCCTGGAATGAGGTGATCATTGTGATCTTCTTGCCATTGACTCTTTTCCTTCAACTGAGGTAATCATGGCAGCCATCTCTGTCACTGACTGTCTTCCCTGGATGGGAAGTCCACTGTTTCCTGGACTAAATGTCTCCATGTGCCCTCTCAGCATTTCAATCATAGTTCTTAATAATGGTACTGCTAGAAATATATGTGTGCGTGTGTTCACATTTATAGTCATATATATCCATAGACAGCCAGATTCATTCCCAAGAGTTCTACCATTGTGTATTCCAACTAGGAATGCATGTGAGTGTACCTGTTAAAGCTTATGTGTTGCTAAACCTTTAAACTTTTTGCCAATATGATAAGTAAGAAATGGTGTCTAAATGTAGTTTGTGTGTTTTGCTCACTTTAAAAATCCATTTATTTGAGATTTGTTCTTTTTTGATTTTTTCAGTGTTTTCTCCCCTTAATTTTAAAGTTTCTTTTTAATATGTGAACTATATTAACCCTTTGTCAGTTATATTGCAAATAATTTTCTTTCCTCTATTTTTTCCTGACTTCATGTATGGCTTTTTATTTTTTAGCCCTGTAAATTTTTTCTTTTTAAATTCTGTTAACCTTTTTGACTTTTTATTACATTTTATATTGAGTCATATTTAGAAACCATTTTCCCACACTGTTTATAGAAGAATTAATTTCTTTTTTAGTGTATATGATTGTATATAGATGTGTATGCACATATATATGTGTTTATATATATATATATATTTATTTATATGCCTGATTCATTTGGAGTTTATTCTCATGTATGGTTTGAGGTATGGATTTAAATTCTTCATTTTCCTGTGGCGCTACCCACTTGTCCCCATACCATGTATTAAAAAGTCCATCTTCATCCATGATTTGAGATACCACCTTTATCATACAATAAATTTCCTTAAGTACTTGAATCTATTTCTAGATGTTCAATTCTATTTCAACAGTTTTGCTGTGCTTTCCTGCACCCATAATGCACTGGGTTCATTTCAGATGTTGTTTTATTGTGCATTTAAAATCTGAAACAGCTTAACCCCTCCCTACCTGGTTCACCCAAACTCTGGAGTTAAGGGCACAGTCCTTGAGAACTCACTGAAACCTATTATAAACAGGAGCACACTAACTATAGTAAAAGATACAAGTTAGAACCAGCCAAAGGAAGATACACATAGGGCAGGGTCCCAGGTATGTAAGCACAGAGATGCTGGTCTTCCTTTCCCTGTGGAGTCACCACAATGTTACTCCTTGGCCACAATGTGTGACAAAATTTACAAAATGTTGTAATCCAGGGAATCCCACTTGCGCTTCAGTATCCAGAGTTTTATTGGGACTTGATTAATTGGCCTGTGTGGAGATGGCACAGACTTAAATCTGCATAACAAGCCTTACTAAACAAACCTTGTTTACCATACTTTAACTGGTCATCTTTCCATAACTTGCTTTCCCCACTGGGAAACGCCAAACCCCCTTTCCTTTGTTTAGCCTACTTTGGTATATGTGCCCAAGTTCCACCCACCCCTTAGAGTTAATTATCCCTGAGTGCTTTCATGTATACATGCCCAATGTACATATTAATAAGCTTCTGTTTTTTTCTCCTGTTAACCTGTCTTTTGCCAGTCCAATGTCCAGAGCTGTAGCCATAGAACATAAGATGGGCAGAGGAAGATTTTTTTTCTCCCCTACCCGGGCTAGGTACATAAGTGATGTGTTTATTCCAGTAAACACCAAATGACCTCAACACAGGTTATGTGGGTGAACTTCATTGCATGTGTGATTCATAGTTGGTTGTATACACCCCTCTGTATCGGTTATGCCAAATTCAGAACACTTGCATGTGGTAGCTGGTTCCACAATCATGCTCTGAGCAACCATTTCGTCTCAGCAAAGCAGCAGCTTCCATCATGTCAAATTAACACTAATTTAGATTTCATTATTCTGTAGTTTTGTTTGCTTTTAATTGGCAAGTTTGGTTTGGTTTCATTGTCCTATAAAAGCTAAAGATCAAGGATTTTATAATCAGTTTATGTTTGTATATATTTATGTAACATGAAGATGATAATTTAAGTCAGCACTGGAGTTCAAGGAGAATGTTCATTTTTGGTTTTTTCTACTTAATTTTATTTATAAAATTGTGGAGCATATGTATAACAAAATTTATCATTCTGAAGTGTGCAGATCAATGGTAGTAAATACATTGACATTGTTGTGCAGCTGTCTCCACCATCCATCTTCTGAACTCCTTAAGTACTTCATGGGAGTGGAATCATATGAGGACAGGATGTGTCCTGTTCTGAGAGGCTTATTTCACTTAGTATGACTATCCCTTTGCAGGGCATCGGTGTGATTCGCAAGTTTTTGTAAAGTCTTTGGAAGCCTGTGTAGCAGAGTTCCCCAACCTATGGTGAGTTGTATAATTACTTCATTATATATTACAATGTAATAATAATACAAATAAAGTGCACAATAAATGTAATGCTCTTGAATTATCCTGAAACCATCTGCACCTCCCTGGTCCATGGAAAAATTGTCTTCCATGAAAATGGTCCCTGGTGCCAACAAGGTTGGGGACCGCTGCTGTATAGCATTTATTCCTGGCTCTTCTCAATTGCCTTTAGTCAGCACAGGAATGTGTGATTGCCCAAGAAGGTGGATTGCAGATCACACCAGTGGAGTATTTATTAGCCTCGTGATTGGTAGGGAGACAACAAGCGAGGTAGCCCTGCCCTGCTGTTTCTATTTAATTTAGCAGGAGAGGCGGGGCTGCCAAAACTTAACCACAGTCAGGGTGGGCTATCAGAAGGCCAGATTTTGCATCTGTGTGGCATGTCCCTGTGTTGTATCAGCCTTCAGCTGGCTTTGGCACCTGAAGCTCAGTTGCAGGCAGACTGTCTACTCCAGCTGCCAAAAATGGGTGGGCTCCCTTGTGCGGTGGCCCAGGCTTGCTAGAGGATCTTGGTGTGATGTGCCGCCAGGGCTGTCTGCTGAGAGAGAGCAGCGAGTGCTTCCAGAGGGCAACGTCCCGCAGTGTTCTGGACTCTCACTTCCGCTGGCCTTCTGTTACAAGTGATAATGATGATGATGGCGCCAACAGTAGTGGTTGATGTTTTCTAGATGAAAGGATACATGTGGATCCATTCCCCCCACTACAGATTCATGCTTTCTTCCTTTTATGCTCCCGGAATTCACTCAGACAACACGCAGTTGGGTCATGTGTGGTACACCAGTGTACATACATCATTTATATACCTGCTTTGTCTCTTTTCGTGGTACTTTCAGACAATGGAAGGGAACTGCTTGGTGCCGAGGCACTTGAAAACACCGGCAAGGGCCAGTACTGAACAGTCGTGACGGGTCTTGCTTAAACTATTATTACTTCAGTGAGCCTTAATTAAGAAGGGAGAATAAAAAGCCTTCCTTGTGGTGATTTTTTTCCCCTGCTCTAAGCTGATTTCCTTCTGAGCTTCTAAGCACTATGAGAGCCACCATTTACTTCCCAGTGATGCACATAGAAAATTTTTGAGTTACTTCTGACCATTTTTCTTCTTGATCTCTCTTAGCTAGTCACTCACCAAGTCCCAAGGAGTCTTCTGATCAGACTTGGAGTGACACTCTGTCCCATATCCTTACCTGTATCCTAATCTTTTCGTTAGACTTTGGCAATAGCTTCCTGGCCCGTATTTTGCTCCATCCCATCCGCCTTCAGGGGTTGATCTTCCTAGATTCAACTCTGCTCAAAACTATCGTTGATTGGATATTGTAACAGGTGGTATTTAAATCTCTTAACCCGCAAGGCCCTATAAAACGGGCCGCCGTGAGAATTTGTTACCTGCCACATGAAGCCACTTAGGTGATTTTTCTACTTCACTTTTCTATTTTTCTCATAACCAAACTTTATCTTATGCGAGTACATTGTCTCCAGATTCTAGGACCTCACCATGCCGTGCGAAGTACCCCTGTTTCCTTCCTTCCTTTTCAGCCTTATCCCATGCCAACATCTCCTTCATTAACCACCATCATTGTCCACCAACCACGACTATTTTCCTTTGTACCTAAACATACCGAGTCCTTCCCTGCTCAGTGTCCTTGGCAGACAGCACTCCCTCTTCCTGGAAAATTATTCTCTAAACCTCTTCATCTGGCTCTCTGGTCCTGCCTCTTTATCCTTCACTTTGCAGATGAAACATCCTTTCCTCGCAGAAGTCATGTGTCCTAGTTAAATTAACTCTCTTTCTCTCTCTCCCTGGCATTGCCGTTTATAATTCCTTGGCATTTTCTTCCCTGGCATAGAATTACGTTGTCTGCTCACATTTTCTTTTCCTTTCTTCCTCTAGAAGGCAAGATCCCTTGTAGGTGCAATTCCCAGCACAATTCCTGGCACATGGTGGGTGCTCAGTAAATACGTGGGAGATGAGTTAAGGACTAAATGCATGTCCTTGCTTCCTCCATCTCCTCTCTGTGGAAAACCAACTCTCGTCTCATAACAAAAAACTCTTTTTATCCCTCAGAGCTCCCTTGGTCCCTGAAGCCTTCCAAGTCACTTTAGATGGATGCCTCCTTTATTGAATATCCTCGGCCTGCCGGGCAAAGTGTCGGGGATGGATAACTGCCATGTCTTGTACTGTCTGTGTAAATAACATTGGAGGGGCTGGCACCAGGAATCTTCTCAGGCCTGTTATTTGTCATACTCTACACTGCCTCATCCAAGAGCCTCTGTACAGCAAGTATTCAGTAAACATTTTCAAATTGATTAGTTGATTAATTGACTAATAGTGTTGAGAATCAGCCTAAAAAGAATGACAGAATTTCTCTCCTCTACTCAAAAGTGATGGGGCAGTTAAAGCAAATGTTTGTAGAATGCTCAAGGTTTCATCTCCTTAACTGGCTGTTTCTCAAATGGGATGGAATCACAGCAACAGAGAAAAAATTTTTTTTAAAAGGGGACCTTTTACTGATTTACTCAGATTGTAGAAGCCTGATCTCAGTGATAATTTTGAAGCCACAGCAAGGATGGCTGGATCTGTCTGGCGCTGTCCCACTGATGTGAATGGATGCAGGTGACCAGAGCCAGGTAGAAATTAACAATATAACTTTTGGAGGCCACATTTTTCAATTCTTGCATTGTTAGCTCTCTTAGCGTCTTTCCTGACTATTACTCTATTAGGGTAGAAGCTAAGTAGATATAACAAAGGGATAGCATATCACAGTAGGTCAAAAACATGAAAATGAATTTCTCTCTCACCAGGTCCAGAGTGGGTGGGCAGATTTGGCTCCACAGAGTCATCAAAGGCCACAGAAGAGCAGGAGACTCTGTCACTCTCATCATATGACTCCCAATGTCATTTTAGGTTTCACGGGTTTTAGCCAACAAGAAGGAAAGGAGAAAGTCCAGCACAAGCAACAATAAGGACCTCAAAGTTTCATGCAACAATTCTGTTTACATTCTGTTTCTGAGAACTAGACACAGGCCACACCTGTACCTACAGGCTAGACATGAAGTATAAAGTGACCTTACGCATAGCACAAAAAGAAGAAACAATTAGGGAAAAATCCAGAAGTCAGCCAAAGTCCAATCTTCTATCCACCTAAATAT
>RJWJ010028185.1:0-21596 GCA_004363605.1 Indri indri | reverse complement strand
GAAAACTCAGCTACCAGAAATGAAGGGCAACTTCACTCAAATCCTGTGACACTTTGGAATTTAGGCGTAGCAAGGTGCTTGGGCCTGGACTGAGGGAAGGACAAAAGGCTCCTTTCTTTCTCTGGAGTTCACCCATGTCCAGGGAGATGGAACACCAGGAAGTGGCACTTTAGAGTTATTCTGAATTTTCCCATGTAGTGGTTAATCCAGCCTTTTTTTTTTTTTTTTTTTTTCCTGCTTAAAACCACCAGACAATTACAGATAGTCCCAAAGAAGGAAAGATCAATGCTGCACTTTGGTCTTGCCTTCTGGCTCACACGTGGGGAGAAGCCCAGGAGGCCAGCATGGCCTGAGGGAGGAGAACCACCCAGACCCAATCAGATGAAAGAAAACAAGGACCTTGAAAGAGGAAAATAATATTTGTAGGTACTAAGCTCTATAACAATAATAAACCTAATGTCTAGTACTTGCCCACACTTACTTAAACATGGGAACTCAGACCCTGGTAAATTCTGCCCACCTTGCAAGGCTTTCTGGGAGTCCCCAGGTGGTGTTTTATAGGCATTTGCAGACAGCCCCATTACTTTCTGTTCCAGCCTCTGCGTGGATGTCTGATGCCTGAGATTCCCTCTGTGTCCTCCATGACAATTCTGGTATCTGGGCCAGCACTGTGTCTCTTCGTGCTGCCAGAGCTGCTGACCCAAAAGGAGCTTAATGACTCTTGTCTTCCCACCCGGGCATCAAAGCTTCCCAGGTCTCATGGAGCTTGTTGTGAAAACAGCTTCTTTGCCTCTGCTGCATCCCTTTCACTCTGGGAGGGTTTAGACAGGAGTCCCAGAGAGCCAAACTGGTCCATTTTGGAATTGATAGCTGAGACCGATATGATTCTGTTCTCTGTACCTCATCCCTTTCCCTACCCCTTACTCTCCCTCAACCCTCCCTCCACCTGCTCTGTTTCAATATGTCAGTAAACCCCAATAATCTACACTTTGATGAGCCCCCAGGGGGGCCAGATAGCACCTTCTGAGAAGCAACAACATATTCATTAAAAGGCCATACAGCCATGTGGCTGAAGGTGTGAAGTCAGACCTGGATCTGAATGCAGATGCTACCGCTTCTAACTATGTCCTTGAATAAATAACCTCTTGAGGTCTGGTCTCCTCAATACCAAATTAGGATAATAATAGGAGTCATTCATCAACGTCTTTCCTGTATAAATACTTCATTGAGGACCTGTAATGTTCCAGGCACTGTTCTAGATACTAAGATACCGCATAGAATAAAACATACAAAACCGCTATGCTCGTGGAGCTTAAATTCTAGTTGGGGAGACAGAAAATAAGCAGGAAAACAATAGAACATAATGTTAGACAGTAATAAATTCTATAAAGCATAAAGCCTGACAAGGGAATGGGGAGTGATGAGGGGTTATTTGAGATAGGATAGTTAGGAAAGGCCTCTTTGAGGAAGTGGCATATGAGCAAAGATTCGAATGAAACACACTTAGCACAGTTCAGGCATAGAATGTTTTATAAACAGGACTGCTAATATTACTTTCCAGGTTCTCAAATTCAAAATGGTCACAAACTATGTACCTGAAAATGTGGTAGGTGGTTTATTTTATTTTTAAAAATGCTTATCTAAACAACGTTTTTAAAACATCATTTCATTTCACAAACACAACTACTCTTATTTGAATTATTGTATCTCATTAATAAAATTCTTAGTCTCTGGCCCCTGGTCACCTTACTACTTAATACCAGAGCAAGGTCCAGAACTGGGAATTTTAATCTCTGGTCCATTTTGCCATGAAAGGCTGTCAGTGCCCAGAGAGGGGTAGCAATACACCTTCCAGAGCCGAGCCACTGTTTGCTTTTGCAGAATCTGGACCACGTGTAGGTGGTGAAGGAAGGTAATGGGGGAGGGAGTGACGCACAGTTAGTAGACAACACTGTATTTCACTAGGAGCATAATTCTGTTAGAGGTGGGCTGGCCAGCATGGGGGTGGTGGTATTGCTGCAGAATTATCTCAAACTATGCAGGAATTCTTGAAACTCAGTATTGTTATAAGGCCAATTTTTCCAAAGTGTGTTCCTCAAAATATTTGTTTTATGGGGTTCCATGTTCAAAATCTCGGGGAAGCATTACAGACTAAATTTCTCTCCTGGAGGTTCACAAGGCATATTAACACATTGGAGAGGGACTTAAGTTCTGCCGTAAAGAAATCTGATTAATCTTAATTGATCCAAACTTCTTTGACTATAGAACCCTTTTCTCTTTTAACACTTATTAATTTGAACTTTTTGAAATGCTACTGTAAAGACACTAAATTTTAATTCAACCCACCACATTTTAGAATTCCAGAATATTAGAAATAACACAAAAGTAGGCAATCAGTAAATATGAGGTATGTGACTGAATGAAGCACCTGTCAGATAGAAGTTCAGCTCATATACAAATTATATATACAAAGGCGTGCTCTTGCTTCAAGTATTACGGGGGCACTGATATTATATAAAGACTTCAGAACCTTTTTAGGGACTCATTTTTAGAATCTCAAACTTGGGAGGCAGCAAGTAATCTTAAAGAGTGTTTTTAACCACTGGTTCTGAATCATGTTGTCAAGACATACCCATTATGAGATTCATTAAAAGTAATTTTTAAAAACACATTAAAGTACAATAGACTGTGAATGATGTTTTAAAAAACAAATCAGGGCCGGGCGCGGTGGCTCACGCCTGTAATCCTAGCACTCTGGGAGGCCGAGGCGGGCGGATCGTTCTGAGCTCAGGAGTTCGAGACCAGCCTGAGCAAGAGCGAGACCCCGTCTCTACCAAAAATAGAAAGAAATTAATTGGACAGATAAAAATATATATAGAAAAAATTAGCCGGGCATGGTGGCGCATGCCTGTAGTCCCAGCTACTCGGGAGGCTGAGACAGTAGGATCACTTGAGCCCAGGAGTTTGAGGTTGCTGTGAGCTAGGCTGATGCCACGGCACTCGCCCCAGGCAAGAAAGTGAGACTCTGTCTCAAAAAAAATAAAAAATAAATAAAAATAAAAAACAAATCAGTAGAGTCAAGGTCATACCATATTATCCTGATTTTACCACTTTGCATCCCAATCTCCTTTCTTGAATGGGAGGGACGGGTGGAGTTACAGCAGCCTGCTGGGAATTGCACATAACCTGCAACATTTGTTAGGGTGCTGGGGGCACACCCTTGGGAGTGTGCCATGCATGTAAATCTCATCTGTCGTGTCTGTTATCTGATGGAAGAAAGTTAAGAAACGCTGAACCAGCACAAACCCCTCATTTCGTAGGTAAGAACATGGAGGTCTAGAGAGCAAAATAACATGCCTGGTCATTCAGCCAGAGGAAAACTCAACAGAACTAAGACCTGGGTATTCTGTCTCCAGGCTCCAAACAACCTAGTCTCTTCTGAAGCAGAACCTGAGATGGCAATTCTAGTTTAAGAGATTTGTTAGAGAAGTGTTCTAGACCCCACTCAACCTAGGATGATTCTGTGTCACCTCATAAAAGGATCAGTATTCTAGCATGGAATATGCTACCTCCCAAAGACACCCATCAAGCATTGTGCTTCTTTCTTAGTTATATAAGGTACAAAGTACAAAAACTTTTTATTAATAGATAGGATAACCCAGCATGCCACAGATCACTGGACCCCTAAAACTTCACCAGCGTGGCAAGCTCCTAAATCTTTGTAGAGTTTATCCCTACAAATGCCATCCCGTGAGGCATATGTATCTTACCAAGGCATCCAGAGAATTTGCCGCTTCTCATCTGGTTTAATTAACATGATGTCATCAATGTAGTGGACCAATGTAATGTTCTGCATAATCGTCAGATGGTTTAGGTCTCTTTGGACTATATTGTGACAGAGAAGGGGGAAAACAAACAGCCTTGAGGCAAAACTGTGAATGTATAATATATTGCTGTTCATTGCATATGTATGTCAGCTGCTTCTGATCCTTCTTTCCGATGGGCATTTAAAATATTTGGCAGACATTGGCTAAATACCACATACATAAGTATGTGTTTATCTGCTCTGGTAGAAAAAACAGCTACATTTGGGGGAACTACTTGGTTAAATTTGTAGCAGTACATTGTCTTCCTGCATGATCCAGTTTTTTAGGGGCCAGACTGATAAATTAAATGAAGATATTATGGGAACCACCAGCCCTACCTACATCCTTTATGTCTTTAAGGGTGGCACCAATCCGCCATTTCTCTAGGATTCCAAGCACTTTCATATACTATCTTGACCAAAGGGTGCAGTTTTGGGGATTTCCACATGGCCTTTCCTACAATTGTTTTTACTCTGTAAGTCAAAGAACAAATGTAATAGTTCTGTCAACTGCTAAGAATGTCCATTCCAGTTATATTTAGGGGAGCTGGGAGATGACTACTGGGTGGATCCATGGCCTCAGTTAACCAACTGTCAGACAGACCTGGGTCAGGACTTCATTTATTACTTGATTTGCATATGGCCCTACTCTAAAAATGGTCATGAAGACATGTTGGGTTCTCATGTATCAGGATTACCTCTGACCTTGTATCCAATAGCACCTGAAGGAACTGGATATTCCCCTTCCCCAGTGAATAGTTACCTGTGTGAATAGCCATAGGTCCCTTTGGGATAGACTGGGTGAATCACTACAGTATACACTTGTTATGATGCTGCAGTATCTTCTCACATGGGGACCCAACCCCTTTTGCAGTCAATGGGTTCTGGATCTGAGATTTGATCCAGGTCTAGAAACTGAGCAAGAGATCTTATTTTCTACTGGGATGGCTGACCTCGGCCTTCTGTTCATCTATTCTTTCTTTCTATTTATTTTTTATTTTTTTTAAATAATAGAATGAATGTAGTCAAATATGTTCATCTATTTTTTATCTCGTTTGATTTTACATGCTAAGCAAATATTACTGGCTACAATCTATCTTGCCTCTATGAACAACAGGAACTGTTAATCACTTTCGTAGATACTTGTGGGTCAGACCTTCTTGGGTACCATTACAATGTTACAGTAACTGTGTTCACCTTGCTTCTGAAAGTTGAGTTACCACCTGGCCTCTGCTATTGTGGGACCCAATAATTCTCATTGATTACAGGGAGTCTAGTTCTGGAATAGCATCTTCTATTGTCAGTCCCAGCCTAAAGAGAACAGTCTCCATAGAGCTTCTCAGTAGTTCTGGTACCCACCCTCAGCCATTCCCCATGGATTCCTTCTCACCTTGGTAAATGGAGGAACACAGCAGATGGGTTTTCCAGTCTTACGTATTTGACTCATTCTAGCATGCTCAGTTCTCTGAGTCTTTTAATCCCTTCTTTCACAGTATAACAGGCAATCCGGCATCTCTATCTAATTTAATGCAACTAATCACTTTTTCTAAGGCTAACAACTACCTCATCAGTATATTAGACATGTCTCCCAAGACCCTTAACCCTACCTTGACAAGCATTCCCTTATCCTCCCACCTTCATCCAGCATCCTCCTGGTCCATGCCTAGCAATCTTCATCCACTTCCTACTGGTATGTATTAACCAGATTCTGTACCTCCTTTGGCATATAATCCCTCTCCTCCCTTTGAAGGCCTGGTACTTTCCCAGTACCTAGTGAGATTTGACCCTAAGTACCCAGCTGAGATTTGACCCTAATTGTAAGTCTAGGGGCCAGGAGGGGATGTGATGACTGATCCTAAGAGCAAGCATTATAAACTACTTGCCTCATTTGAGGGTTTAGTATTATATTATCTTTCAAGAAAAAGGAAGGGAGGTTTATCTTCCAATGAGGGGGACTGGCCCATTTATGCATACCAAGAGGGTTCAGGGAAATCTGAAAGCTGGGGTTTCAAGGTTCTCAAGTGTATCTCCCCAGATATCTGTATCCCAAGTCTTAGGGTCCTACTTTTTTTCTATCAGGGTCTTGTTTTGGCATGGGATATTTGCTGAAGCTGAGAATTGAGCCTGTTTTAGAGTTCTGCTGTCCTTCCAATTGGTTCCCATTCTTGTTCTTCAGCTTGGTCCACTGTCTGGCTGCAGGAGATGAGTGCTTCTTCCAAGGCCACCAAAGAGGCTCTCTGCTTTAAATGGCTGATTAATACATTTGAACTTGCATTTTCTCTCTTCAATGAATCAATGGCACATAGCAGTCATCTCCCAATTCCACAGTCCTAGGTTTGCTATTTGCTCCATACCTCTCAAATGCCAGAGACTTTGCACTAACCAGTGCATCCCCTTCCACCTGCATCTTGTCCCAGGTTACCACAGGTAAAATTCTTAGCCATTGTGCTGCCACAGCAGCCAGAGAGTATGAATACTCCACCTACTGCCAGGAGGGGTCCTCGTTGTCATCCAGTCAGTGAGTGATCCACTTCTGTGATCCCATCCTTGGAGTCCATTTCCTGTGACCACTCTTGGTACCAACCGTCTTAGGTAGGTTTCCCTTAAAGCAGAGCCTGAGGCAGGGTTTCTCATGAAAGTAATTTATTGGAAAAGTGCTCCCAAGAGATGAGATGTGAGGGAAGCAGTATAGAGCAATGGAAAAAAGCAAAGTCAGGATGTGGTCTCGGCTGAAGACCAAAATCAGTCTGGTCCCATAGAAAGCTCTGGAGCACAAATTGCACCACATGGTTGGCGCCCTCCTTGAGGCAAGGATGTCAGCCTTTTGTATCCCTGTGTCAGTATTGGCTACTGGATGCCCTTAGGGGTGAGGGGTACCTAACCTGGGGGAGGGTACTGTTGTTCAGCAGAGAAGTCTATGAAGAAGGGCAGCTGTAGGTCATTAGCAGCCTTTGCTCATAGCACCTGGGGGATGCGTGCGCCAGCCAGGGGAAGGGGAAACTAGGCAGGGTGCCCACAGTGTCCACCACAGATAACTTCTGTGATGACAACTGCTAGTCCCTTGAGAGTAGACTGGATAGCAGCAGACTGCCAAAATCTTATTTAGATCCAACCTGGCAAATAGGGTTAGTGAACAAATAAGTTTAGACATGTCTCCTGAGGCCCCTTAGTGTTGTGTGTTTTTTGTCTAACACAAATAACATTTTATAAAGGTGATAATAATGGTTTATGCAAAGAATTTCCTCTTTTCTTATGTGGTTTATTAACTGATTTGCATGCAATTCCCATAAAGGAGTTCCAATTATTTTTTAATCAAATGGTATTATCTTTAGATTAAGTGTCAAAGTGATCACTCTGATGTGGGTAACACTCATGTTGAGGCATAAAGCCATGGATGTGTGAACAAAAATCAGATTAATCTTGTTAGAGAAAAATAAAAAATAAAAATAAAAGTGAGCAGATGATTTATACTAGAAGAAATGTAAGTGGTCAAAAAAGATTTTAAATATTATTTGACTCTCTGGAGATTAAAGAAATACCCAGTAAAGCAAGGAAATATTGTTCCCTTATCCATCATGTTTCCAAAAATATCACCAAAGATTAATTGACACTAATGATCTTCAAGTGTGGGGGTAGAAGCGTGAATGGGTGTAGACATTTTAGAAAATAATTTGACAATATGGTCAAAATTCTGAAAAAATTGCTATGGCCCAACCCGGTAATTCAATTTCTAAGAACTAATTATAAGGAAATAAACAGTGATCCCAACAAAGCTATATATTGAAGGACACTCAGATAGTGTTATTTTATATTAGTGAAAAATTAAAAACTTAAATATCCAAAAATTACAGAAAGGGTACATAAATTGTGGAACATTCACCTGATGAAATACCGTGCCTTGGAATTGTGCAGGTTTGACTTTCTATTCTGTCTTTCCCTAGCTATATAACCCTGGACAAGGTGATTGACATGAATTTTTTATTAAAATGGAGATTATAATATTTCCTATCTCAAAGTGTTGATAGCAACACTTTGGGAAGTACTTGGAACAGTGCTTAGCTCTTAGAAGTGCTATTGTTATTGCTTAGAGGATATTTAATAACATAGATATATTGATGTCTTATATAGATAAATTTATATCCAATATGTTAAATAAGTGAAAAAAAAGGACACAAAGTATAAGTGTAATATGATGTCAATTTTTTTATGATTAGACATATTCATATGCTGAAGACTGGTAAAAATTTGCTGTACACTAAACCGGTGGTTCTCAAACATTTTGCTCTCAGGACCCCTTTATGCTCTTGAAAATTATTGAGGATCGAAGGGAACCTTTGTGTGAGTTATATCTATCCATTTTTAATGTATTCATAATTAAAATAAGGAAATTTAAAAACATAAGAATGCATAAGCATACAATCTGTTAAAATGATGATGTCATCATATGTCACGTAGCTTCTGGAAGACTCCACTGTATACTCATGAGATAATAAGAGTAAACAAAGAAGGTAATGGCTTGGTATTATTATGAAAAGAATTCTGACCCTGTGGGCCCCCTGAAAGAGTCTCAGGGACCCTCAGGGGGTCTTTTTTACTGTGCTTTGAGAATGCTGCACTAAGCCACCAACTATTAGTATAAATCACATATATATGTATATGTGTGTGTGCATGTGTATATATATTTGTATTTTTCGACCTTTCTACAATGGGCACATATGATTTTGCAATCACAAAATATAAAAATAATTTCAAAATGTATTTATTATTTTATAGTCATGCTGTATATACACACATTCAGTTGGATCAGGGTTTCTTCTACCTAAATGACAGTTCTGCATTTTTCTGAACTCTAAGAAGTGTTTTTCTGGGACAATTTTGTGAGATTGCCGAGAATACAGGAACTAATGGTCCTATGCCATTGAACTTATTTTGGATGCTTTTCCTAGACCACACAACCAATTAAAGAAAATCCTCAGAAACTGTCTGGAAGAAGCCACATAACAGGCGGGGAAATTAGCTGATGGGTAGCCTTTTTCTATCATGCTTATCCACACGGTAGGGGTATTGCCCCTTGAAAGCAACTGAACCACAAATACGAAGACCTCTCTCAACGCCTTGAGTCGTTGCGCAGCGATCACATGATCATAACCCATGGTCATCTTTGTTTGGTTCACGCCAGTGTTCTCAGGGCTTAGTACAGCACCAGACGGACGGTAGTATTCAGTATTTGTCAAATGAGTTTTGGTCTCGAGGGCACCTCCTGACGTCCCCACCCCATGGCCCCTGCCTCAACCCAGGCTCCTCTGGGCTAGTCACACCAGAGCAGCCCTGTCATCCAACTTCAAAGTCTATGAGCAGGACTTTGCAGTGCTCACTGCAGAGATCACCAGCAAGATTGCAAAGGTCCCCAACTCCCACCTGGGATATTTGCTTGAAGCCAAAATCTCAGAACTTGTACCCCTCTTGTCTCCTGAAGTCCCAGTTAGTTCTGGAGGAAGTGGATGATGTCTTAATGAGGTTGATGAGTCCAGAAAGGAATCAAGAAGAGAGAACCAAGGTAGCATACACCAGCAAGCTCTGCTGCCTTGGAGATTTTTGTGGAGCAAGTGACTGATGGCCTCGTTACTTCATGGTACATCACCCCACCCCTTCTCTTCAGTTCTGCTTTCCTCCACTGCCCAAGATCATCTTGATTTTTGTTGTTGTTGTTAGAGATGACTCCCTTTAAATTAAGTCTCAGAGCCTCAGCAAATCAGGAGTTGTAGTTTTCCTTGGATTTTTGCTCATTTTTCATTATAATCATTTTAGCAGTGGAAACATTTCTTTGTTTGGGTTAATAGCTTCTGTATTGGGAAGGTTGTCTTACAAAGTAACAAAGTCATTCCTGGGTGCAAAGTTGTAAAAACTGTTTCTAAGAAAACAGATTTTCTTAGAATTGAGTTTTTAAAATATATTTATATGCAACAATTCTTACCACATAAAAGAAAATCTTCGAATTAAGTGCTTTAAAAATAAAGCCCCACCTCACCTTAGCTGTAGTATAATGTAAGGCGGGAACACAGCAGCTACCTTAAAATTGAAAGAAGATTGCTTTGCTGGCACTGGAAAACCACTTATGGACTTGAATAATTAATAATCATAATTCTTTAAAATGCAGTGATTTTCCTCTTACTAATGACTTGTTTTGCTCCCTTATAATCTATTCCTGATTAAAAAATAGAAAATAGTAAAAAATATATTCGTGTAGTTATGGATTTCAGATGTAAGTCTGTGGACTACTGGAAATTAATATGTACGACCATGGCAAAAACAGTGTGATTAAAAGTAATTATAATATCTCTCTCTGGGCATCATTAGCGGTTGTAGCATTCAGCTAAAATTGGCCCAGAGGAGATGAATTACAATGTACTTGAGTTAAGAAGATTAAAAATTGGAGCAAAGTTTCCAGCCAAAGTCGTTTGTTTCCAACACGTTAACTTATTGAAACTGAAGCAGAGTGGAGAGATCTGTTGCGATGAGCTTTACTCTCTGCTGTGCATGTGCAACATGCTAAGTGTTACTTGCAAAGAGAATAGAAAAGACTGAACAGTTTAAAATTTTATTTAAGGAAAGAAATTTGATTATTCTGTGATGTGATCTGAATAATAAAAAGACTGTGCTTTGCTTAAAAAAAATGTCAGATGAATCGATGTGTGAGCAAGAGGAGCGTGCAAGCTGGCAAGGGGTGCTGTGATAAGGGCGTCCATGCCAAGTGCTTTACGTACATGGCTCTCATCTCAGCCTCCCGTGACTCCCAGAGGTGGTACTCTCATCCCTGCTCAAGAATACAGAAGCTCACAGAATGTCAGTCACTTGGCCGGAGTCACCCAGCCAGGAAGTAGCAGAGCCCAGGTTTGTCTGAGTATAGAGCTATTTGCCTAAGTCTGTATAGCACCACCTCCTTTGCAGGCTGGTGTGATTTCAGGGGTGCCAGAGGAGGCTCCCACCCCAGGCAACACTGGCAGAAAGATCACCTGGAACTTTGATGTTATTAATAAGATCCGACCCTTAGAAATTCCCGCCTCTGACTGAAACCCGTGAGACATGATTTTCTGAGTACAGGTCACAATGTGTGTGGGGATGCGAGAGGCAGGGAGGGAAGGGGGAGTCTGGAGTAAGTTGAGAAAGGGAAACAGAGAGGTTGGCACCCACCGTGGAGATGTGGAAAAGGGCTCTGGCAACATGAAGCTGGGGGAAGTGAGAGCAAACATCCCTCGCCTCCTCCAGGTGTCCCGGCAACTGAAATCTGGGAGCCAATGGGCTGAGCTGACAGCAGCACTGCTTGGAAACCATGTTGGGGAACGGAGAGGGAAGCAGATGGGCTCAGTCTTCCTCAAGGTCAAAGTCTCTGAGAAGACCTCACTCACTCAAGACGGTGCTTTCATTTCCCCCAGATCTCAGCAGAAACCCAAGCAGTACAACAGTCATTCGGCTTCCAATGAACGCAAGTGGGATGGAGTCTCAGGAGCATGGCAAAATGTCTGCTGATGAAAAAGAGAACATTTTTGGCCGGGTGCAGTTGCTCACGAGTTCTAGACCAGCCTGAGCAAGAGTGAGACCCCCTTTTCTACTATAAATAGAAAGAAATTAGCCAAACAACCAAAAATAGAAAAAATTAGCTGGGCACGGTGGCGTGTGCCTGTAGTCCCAGCTACCCAGGAGGCTGAGGCAGGAGGATCGCTTGAGCCCAGGAGTTTGAGGTTGCTGTGAGCTAGGCTGATGCCATGGCACTCTAGCCCAGGTAAGAGAGTGAGACTCTGTCTCAAAAAAAGAAAAAGGTAAAGAGAACATTCTCCATAAAGAACCTGAGCTCAAGGGGAGGAGGTGGAAGTGGGAGCCAGGCTGAGGCATGAGAAAAAGACAAGCAGAATGTGACCAACGAGTTGACTAAGTGGCCAGGAAGGTTTCTGCAGGCATTGTAGGAGAAGGTAAAACATGTTTACTGAGTGTGTGTTAGAACGCTACGCTGGAGCCAATCCCTGCAGAGGGGGTGTCTGGGGTGTCACGTTGGCCCTGCCTCCTGATCTTTGCACATGTTGTACCCTCTGCCTGCAATGCCTTTTACACTCTTTACCTGTCTACCTCAAATTCACCCTTTAAGACTCAGCCAAGAGATTTCCCCTCACCCCCAGGAAGTCTCCTATGATTTCTCCTGCCCCCCTTAAATTCCTAGCCAGTTATGGACTGTACTGCTGAGTATCCATAATATCTTTGCCCTTAATACACCTGAAATAATCTATGACCGTCTCCCTGGCTAAATTGACATTTCTTGAGGGGTTATATCTTATTCATCTTTGTATCTCTGATGTCTGGCACTTAGTAGAAGCTCAGTAAATATTTATTGCATTAATTTTGTTGATTCTCCACATACTCACTCCCCACACCACTGACTAATCATATGTACTTAATGAGAGGCAACTTTTTTTTTTTTTGAGAGAGAGAGTCTTGCTCTGGTGCCCAGGCTAGAGTGCCACGGTATCAGCCTAGCTCACTGCAACCTCAAACTCCTGGGCTCAAGGGATCCTCCTGCCTTAGCCTCCCAAGTACTGGAACTACAGGCACACACCACCATGCCTGGCTAATTTTTTGTTTCCATTTTTAGTTGGCTGGCCAATTTTTTCTATTTTTAGTGGAGACAGGAGTCTCACTCTTGCTCAGGCTGGTCTCCAACTCTTGCCCTCAAGCAATCCTCCTGCCTTGGCCTCCCAGGGTACTTGGATTACAGGCATGAGCCACCACACCCAACCAATGAGAGAACATAGTCTGGGCATCAGACCTGAGTTCTAGTCCTGGGGCCACCACTTTCTAGATCTACAGTCTTGAGAAAGTTATTCCACCTCTCTAAGCTTTAGTTTCCTCATTAGTAAAATGAAGTTGAAATCTCCCAGCTTGCAGGGCTGTTGTAAGGATTTAATGAACCCATTTAAATCCCTGACACAGTTCCTAACACAGTTCCTAGCCCAGTAACAATTAGTTCCCTTTCCTTTTAGTAATAAATTATTGTAAAAGGTGATACAAGGGTTGGCAGGGCTTGCGAATTGTCTGGCCTTGATAATATAAAGTCTACTGCCCTCTGGGGGCTGTGTGAGTAACCTGGGTCTAGCTAGCATCATATGTATGCTCAACTCCCAGCAGGAGTCCTTAGTGGTCCATGAAGGGGACAGTGGGGAACCTGTCCTAGGTCACAACTGAGAGCCCACCTTCTGGGGCAGGCACACACCAAGGCGGGCTAATGAGAGGGGCTTTTGGTAAAAATAACCTCAAAATGGAGAAGACAGTAAGATAATCTTGTGTAACAAGAGTGGCTGTAAGAAGTGGCCCTATGCCTTGAACACGTCTGACCGTCTCACAGAGGTCTGGCTGGGCTGTGTTAAGGTTCACCTCATCCCCTCCTCTCCCAACACACAGCCATCCTAAGCCCTCTCCATCTCCAGCCAGGAAAAGTGACCACAGCACTGAAGCCAGTTTAAAGGCCAAGGAAGGGAAAATGTTGGGTGAGGAAGAGAAAGTGGAAGGACTTGGGGGATTCTGGGGCCCACAGGGGCTGTGTGATTAGAGAGCCTTCCCTCTCCGTGAAGAAAGAGGTCTCCTGAGGGGCCAAAGGAGGAGAAGCTTTTCAACTGGTGGTTTAGCCAGAATCCATTCCAGATTCCAAGCCAAAGGTGAGCTCTGAGGAATCACAGTGGTCAGTTTTAGGCCAAAGGAAAGAACAGCTCTAGATGTCCTTCTGGATTCAATGTTATTATGGTTATCAGGGAAACGTTGTTGGCAATGCACTATGCCTTCTGCCCTTCTGATGTTCACAGCAAAGTCAGGACATTTGGCAGAGACTGCTGATTGTTCTCTAGTATCCCCTCTGATCTGTCCTTCCTCAGCAATAGATTCTCCTCCAGATTTTAGCTAAGTACATGGCTGCCAGAACAAAGACGACATTTTCCATCCTCTCCTACAGCTACGTTTGGCCATAAGACTAAGGTTGAGGCCCATAACATGGATGCAGAAGGAGGTGTGCAACTTTCATGAGATGTCCTTAAAGGTAGATGGCAGGTGCTCCTCCTTCCAGCTGGTTTGGAACACAGATACGGTGTCTGGGACTTAAGCAGCAATATTGGACCATAAGGTAGCATCTTCAGGTCAAAGATCATGGAGTAAAAAGCTAGAAGGAGTCTTGTTTTTTCAAGACTGTGGAGTTGCCCTACCAGCTGGCAGCACCTACCATGGAAGGGAAACAAACTTCTACCTCTTACTTTGAATTTTGTCATTCACAGTCAAGCCTAATCTTAACTGATAAAAGGGGGTCCATAATAGTTAAAAAAGCCAAAATCCTGCATTTCTTTGGGAAAAGGCCGTGTAAACTATGTTGAATAACATGTACTGAGTGCTTACTATGTCTCACTCACTGTCCTGAGTACTTTAAATACGTCAGTTTATTTAATCTTCAAAATAATCCCATGAAATAAGTGTTATGTTATCCTTGTTTTATAAATGGGAAAACGGGCATAAGGTAAATTAACCAGCTTGCTCAAGGTCACATAGCAAGTAGTAGAACTGGCATCTAAACCCACATCACCAGGCTTTACACCCAAACTTCTAACCACCATGTTAACTAAAATGCAATACATATCAGAATTCCAACAAGATTAATTTTGCTTGTTCCCTGTCCTGCTGTCTATCACTCAGAGTCATTTTTGTCTTTTATAACTTTCAAAAAGGTGAAAATAAATGTATTACTTAATACGGCTTGGGAGAACCTTTTTTGAAACATGATGCCCATGATGGAAGTGGAAGTGTGGGGGTGAACTGATAAAAAGGGGTCCTTTTATCAATTGGGTACACCTACTTCAAATTGGTGGTGACCAAATTCTCTGGATGGTATGCCCCATCAGCATAACATGTGCATCATGGAAGCTTAACTGCAGCCCTCCACCCACTAGACGCTAGTAGCACCACCCCTGAGCTCCAGCCGTGACAACCCGATGTTTGCAGACATTGCCAAATGTCCCCTGCAAGGCAACATGGCTTCCAGCTGATATGAAAGCAGAAGCATCTGTAAGCCACAGGCTGGGGGCATGGGGGCTGGCAGGGCTGCATCCTGAAGCCAGAGAGAACCTGGGGAAGGGCTGGTGTTGCATGCTGCAAGGCAGACAGGACTAGACCGTGCAGACCAAGAAAGAAGAAATTGAGTTGTCTGCTCCCTGGTAAAGAAAACAGGAACATGCAGAGAGAGGTGGGAGCCTACAGGACTATGGCAGGATCTGATGACTCTAATTTTTGGGATCCAAAAATTAAGAAATCAGTCTCCATAAAACCGGAGCCTGAGACATTAATGGAACTCGGTCAGCACATGTAGCCCATCCACCTCTGCTCCCAGGGCTGACAGGGAATGACAGATGAACCTCAGTGAGGCTGAGGATATGCCAAAGGCTCTATTTAATAAATCAGCTGTCACTCCCCTGCACTCGCATTATTAATGGCGGCGCCTAAACCTGGGGTGTTGCTGCAGAGACTTGTCCCTCTGATGCCTCCCCATCTGAAACTTCCTGAGTGAGTTGGCACAGGACAGCAGGGTGCTGGGTGGTTAGTTCTGAAACACGTTTTAAAATCATCCCGGAGCTGGAAGCTGGGTAAAATGTCCACAAGTTCTGGTGGAGGTCGTCCAGGCTTGGTGCCCTCAGGAGCACCTCAAATCTGGGCCCCTGAGGCAGAACTGCCCTGGAATGGGACACCAGGGCCTCCAGCCCCCAAATGCATCCTTCCCTGGCCATTGAGCTCCCAGACAATCCATCATTAACTCATTTGCTAACCAGTGGTGACCTCCAGTAAGTAAAGGTTAACCTCTTTGGATCTCAGTTTCCTCCAATACCTGTTAATTCTTTTCTTTGGTGGGGTGTGGGAATACTGAATATCAGAATCATCTAGGGAATTGCTAGATTATAAAGTTATTACATTTTTAATTTCTGAAGGAACTGACATACTCTTTTTCGTAGTGGCTGCACCATTGTATAAGCCCACCCACAGTGTACAAGTTTCCAATTCAATTTCTGCACATCTGTGCCAGCACTTGCTATTTTCTGTTTTGTTTTGTTTTGTTTTGTTTTTTAACTTAGTAGCCATTCTAATGGGTGTGAGGTGGCAGTGCCTCCTTACATTTTAAGCCAAGACTTACTCTTGCCCTGCCCCATTAGGTACAAGTCATCACCCAGTTGAGCCACTGGTTCTGACTGACATGTTTTCACATCTCTCACCTGGGCTGATGTAGGAAAAATACCGTGCACTTGGACTGGAAGCTTGGCTCTACCACTTAGTAGCTGTGACCTCGGGCAAGACACCTAACCTGATTGTGCCTTAGTTTCTTTGTCAATAAAAGGAGAGTAATTTTATCACCTGATAAAATTGTTGTGAGGAGTAAATGTATTCATATATACCAAGCTCTTAGGCATAGTAAGCCCCATAACTGTTTAAGTGATGCTACTATTATCATAGATCTTACCTGCAGATGTGGCCATTTTCATTTTTTTAATAAGCTTATTATTTTGGAATAATTTAGATTTATTAAAAAGTTGCAAATGTAGTACAATAACTTCCCACATACCCACCACTCAGTTTCCTCTAATGTTAGCATCTTACACAAGCATGGTACATTTGTCAGAATTAAGGAATTAACATTGGTACGTGACTATTATCTAAGCTATAGGCTTTATTCACATCTCACTGGTTGTTCCACTGTGTCAGTTTTCTGTCCCAGGATCCAAGCCAGGATACTACATTGTTCTTAGAATGTAGCTGTTTTTATTTGTTTATTTTGCTTTGTATCTGTGTTTGTTACTTTCCTAAAGAGTGGTTTTAAAGCTGGATTTTGAATGCCCCCAAATGGGGCATGGTTCTCCATCTGCCACAGTCTTCACCATACCCTCTTGCCATGAGCCGGTGTTACCTGCCTGCCCCTGGAGACCTGTGCCTCTGTAGCCACTTGATTAGCTGATGGCTCAGTCCTTTCCCTTTGAGAGGCTATAATTGGGTGATTAATTCTTCTGGGTCTCCAAATATCCTCTACTAAAATTCAAATACTCTCAGGTAGCTAGTCAGTGTGAGCTGAAGCACAGCTAAATATCTGAGCAGAAAATAGTCGTTGGTGAAGATGGTCTGAGGGGAATAGTTAGTAAGTGCCTGGAGGTGAGAAGCCAGCAGGGCAACAGAGAGCCACCCGCAAGGGAAGGCTGCCGGGCACTGATGCTAGACCAATCTATCTTGTGTCCTTGACTCTTGTGCTGGGAGCATCGTGGGTCTTTGAGCACAGTGGAGCCCACCATGCTGTTGGTCTTGGATCATTTTCTGGCTCTGTCTGCCCCTTTCTGGAAGGTAGGTAACTCAGATCCTTGGTGGTGAATGGGAAAAGCTAGAAAAAACTCAGCCACCCTAAACAATTTATTAAGGACTTTCTTTTTGTCCGGGTTAATGCAAAATGTTAAGTAGGGATTTGAAAGTGAAGACCTGACATCTCAATAACAGTAGCAGTATTTTCATTCTTGTTTTTAACATAGACCACAATAGGCTAGGAGCCACCAACTAGTTTATTTTCTTCTCCATATCTTTATATATTTGGGTGTGCATCTCTAGAACTTCAGGTAAAAGTTGATTCTCTCGTATCTGGGTATTTAGAGAAGTCCACTATGGACCAATAGCACAAATGATGAGAAAAAGATGGGAGGCTTGATGTAAAGGAAAAAAAGTGTGAAGGTTCCCCTAACTTAGATTCTTGTCATTGCTCGTGGGTAGAGCTTACAAGATAAGATACCTCCAACCTCAGCCACGCAGTTTCTCCCTGCCCTCACCCTAGCACCTTTCCTGGTGCTGTAGCACAGTGGGTGATAGAATGGGTCAGAGAGACCTCCTTTTGAGCACTGTCTCCACCACTATGTGACCTTGGGCAAGTTACTCAACCTCTTTGGCCTCACCTTCACCTGTGAAATGGGGATGGTTGCACCTGCCTCCCAGGGCTGTTGTGAGGTTAAATAAAAGGCAGATGAGGCAAAACATGCAGAGTACTGAGTGCAATACGTGGCATGTAATAAGTCCTCCACAACTTAGCTCTTGTTCCAGAATGTTCCAGGAAACATAGCACAGTTGTTACCCAAGCAGCAGCCAACACAGAGGCAAGAAAAGAGAACAGGCAAGGACGAAACGGAGAGCTCTTGTGGGGGGCGGACATCTATTTGGGCTGAGTGGCTTTCACACAGAGCAGCTTGTTATTTCTGACGAGAACTGTGAAAGTGTCTCCGTTTGCCAAATGGAAAAAGTTAAACTCAGAGAGCCCAAATGATGCACCAGCAGCCACACAGCAAAAGACATGTGCGACTGGCCTTGAAATGTTGCCGTCGAGTAGTTAGGAGTATTAACCCTGGAGTCAGAGTGCCTGAACCAGATCCTGCCTGCCGGCCACTTGTGACACAAGAGAAGTCTGTTAAATTCTGTGCCTCAGTTACCTAGACGTAACTGTACCCAGTTCGTGGTACTTTGCTACAGCAGCCTAGGGAACAAATACGACAATATTAATACCTACAATAATAGTACCTCACAGGATCATTGCGAAGACTAAATGAGAGCATGTGCATGAGAGATAATAGTCCATAGTAATCTTATAAGTGTGTGAGGAAAAAAAGCAAAACTTGGAAATTCCAACCTTCCGAGTCTAATCTCCTGCTCTTTGGGTACAGAGCTGAAAGAAACACCCTTCCTCTACCCTCATTTCACAGATGAGAAAACTAAGCCCATGAAAATTGAAAGTTTTTTTGTTTCGGTTTAGGAAATTAAATTAGGAGGAGGAGATTAAGGAAAAAAGTACCTGAAAGAAAAACACAAAGAGACAGATTAGCAGGGCCGGACAGGATAGCAGCTAGCCAGAGCGTCCACAAAAATGCGAAGGCTGAGAAGGTTAACAAAACAGTGATGTCATTTCTGACAGATAACCGGAAAGAACTGAGCTGGCGGTGCTGTCAAGGGCCTTGGAGGCTGCCGGCAGCCTGCCCGAGCCCACAGCCGTCTTGCCCGTGTGCGGCCATGTGGCTCCATGGTCCTCCAAACCCAGCTCAGCCACATTTGGGGGGCATTCCGATCGAGCCACTTGAGAGGATAAGTTCTGCACTCTATTCTTTCCAAGTGGCCCCCACCCGGTTCCCGGTCCCCGACACCCCACCCCTGTGCACACTGACCAAGTTCAGAAGGGGCCACCTGCTGAGAGCTTTCCTGAGAGCTGGCGGCCAGGGAATCAGCATATGCTATCACGCACTTTGGATCTTTCTGCTTCCACTACTGGTCAAGCGATTCTATTGATATTTGGCCTGAGCAGGTCTAATGGTCAGTGACCTGCAGAATGGCTGGGAGTCAGATGGTAGCAGGATAAGACAGATGAGAATGCACAGAGGCAGGAGACCTAGGACGGGGAGGCGGGAGGGCTCCGAGGTCTGTTATCTTCGGCCCCTTTGAACATTTTTCCTCTCTTGTGAAGCAACGTCTGCAAGCGTCTAACCCATGTACACCCCTACCCACACGAGGTGTGCAGAGCAAGTTCACCCTCCCGTTCCCCTCCCGTGAAGATGAGGTCACCTCCTGAGTTCTTTCCTGTGTATCTGAGTGGAGCTGGCAGGTTGTTTGATCTCCTGTCTCCCTCTCCTGCAGGTGACCTCTGAGTGGCCTCTGGTGCAGGCTGAGACTACAGACGCTTGTGGCCACGATGTACAGCTTCCACCTGCAGTGGGTGGAGCCCAGCTCCAGCTAAGCCTGGCAGGCCCCAAACCAGATTTTCCTGGCTGGCCCTCACTTTGTGTCACTTCGTCCTGCACCAGAAAAGCAATTCATTAAATGTAGCATTTGATGGGATGGAATCTTTATGCTTTGGTGGAATGTTGCTTACAGATACATCCGTACAGCAGAAAAACGTCATTTTCTCTGAAACTGTGATTTGCTTCTGGGTACTGTATGGTTGAATAGTGCAGTAGATCAGAAAGGGTAATCATCTTTGGAGGAAAAATTTGGGAGAACTGCTTTATTTTTCAGAGTTTTAAAAATTATGCTACAAGCAGAAAAATTTACCCTTTTTAGTATACAGCTTTATGACTTTTCACAAATGCACACACGCATGGGACCACCATCGTAATTAAAATATATATAGTTCCAGCTCTAAAAAGTTCCCTCGTGTTCCTGTTACGGGTTAAATGGTGCCCTCCAAAATTCCTATGTTGAAGTCCTAACCCCCAGCACCTCGGAATGTCACATTATTTGGAAATGGGGTCTTTACAAAGATAATTGAGTGTTTTGGGGGTGAGGGGAAGGTTACTTAAAAGTCAACTCTCAATAAGGCAGATTAATAAGAGAAAGAGAATTGTCTACCATGGGCATGAACACATCACAGAGTGATTCCCCAATATCCCAGTGGGGTCCAGAAATATATATGCTCTCATTTTAGAGGGGAAGGAGAGATGAGGAGTATAGATAATTCTGTTTAGGGGCAATAAATTGTTACTAGGGAGGATGGATAGATGCTTGGGAGAATGATTGGATGGGGAGAAACAGATCGACTTGTAAATAATTCCCTTTGGAAATTAAATTAACCTGAGAGACAGGTATTATATTTAAAATGATTTGAGCCAGGTCTGGTTGCTGTTCTTGATCTTCTTTCCTGCAATATATTGAGATAGCAGGGAGGAGAGGGGATGTCAATTGTTCTTTTTGATGGGTCCATCCTGTTTATGCAGATAGAGGGAAAGCTCCTTCCAATGCCTGCTACTCTCTAAGGGCCTTTAATTCAAAATGCTCTGTATACCAAGGAGTCATATTCTGGGGTGAATTTTCCTGAGCTCCTTCAAGTTCAAATGAGGTCATTAAGGAGGGCTCTAGTCCAGTATGACTGGTATCCATCTAAAAAAAGGAAATTTGGACCCAGACATACACAGGGAGACACCTTGTGAACATGAAGACAGCCATCTTCAAGCCCAGGAGAGAGGCCTGGACACATCCTTTCCTCATAGCTGCCAGAAGCAGCCAACCCTAACAACATCTTGATCTCAGATTTCTGGCCTCCGGGACTGTGAGACAATAAGTTTCTGTTGTTTAAGCCACCCAGTTTGGGGTACTTTGTTACAGCAGCCCTCAGGAAATGCATACAACACCTTTATGGTCAAACACCACCCCCCCCCCCCAGGCCCTGACCTTGGCAGCCTCTGATCTGATTTTTGTCCCTATAGTTTTGCTTTTTCCACAATGTCATATACGTGGAAATCACACACATACTGTGTGTAGCCTTTTGAGTCTAGCTTCCTTCATTCAGCATAAAGCTTTGCAACTAGTCACATACAAATGTTTTTTGTGTGCCAACGTAAGTTTTCACTCTCTTGCATAAATGCCTACAGGTGGGATTCCTGGGTCATATGATAAGTACATGCTTAAATTTCTAAGAAGTTTGGAACCAAATCATTTCCAAAGTGGCTGCCCCATTTTTGCATTCCCATCAGCAACGTATGAACATTTAAGTGCTTCGCATCCTCATTGCACTTCATATTATTGATTTTTTGTTTTTGCCAACCTGCTAGGTATGTACAGGTATCTTACTCATGTTTAAATTTGCATTTCCTAAACGGTAAAATGCTGAGAATCTTTTCATGTGGCTGTTGGCCATCTATATAACTTGTGAAGTATC
>RJWJ010028184.1:0-21600 GCA_004363605.1 Indri indri | reverse complement strand
ATAAAATTGACTTTAAATCAGCAATGGTAAAAAGAGACAAAGATGGTCATTATATAATGATAAAGGGGACAATTCATCAAGAAGACAATCTAAATATTAATGTATATACAACTAACACAGGAGTTCCCAGATTCATAAAGCAAATTGTACTAGAGCTAAGCAAAGAAATATAGACAGTAGCATCACAATTGCCAGTATCTTCAACACCCCACTGACAAAACTGGACAGAACATCAAAGCAGAAAATAAAAAAAGAAATACTGGATTTAAATGGAACTTTAGAACAAATGAACCTGACAGACATTTACAGGACACTCCATCTGAAAACTACAGAATATACATTCTTCTCATCAGGCCATGAGACATTTTCCAGATTGATCATATCATAGGCCACAAAGCAATTCTCGGCAAATTCAGGAAAATTGAAATCATACCAGGTATCTTCTCAGACCAAAGTGGAATGAAACTGGAGTTTCCAAGAGAAATTCTCAAATTCACACAGAGTAATGGAAATTAAATAACTGCTGCTGAATGATCCTTGGGTCAATGATGAAATTAAGAGGGAAATCAAAAGATTCTCTGAACTGAATGACAAAGGGACAAAAGTTTAAAAATCTATGGGATACAGAAAAGGCGGTACTAAGGGGAAAATTAATAGCCTTAAATGCTAACATTGAAAAGAGAGATCATAAATTATCAACCTGATATCACATTTTAAGGCATTGGAAAAAGAAGAACAAACCAAACCCCAAGCCAGAAGAGAAGAAATAACAAAGCTCGGAACAGAACTAAATGAAATGGGGGAAAAAAAAAATCAATACAAAGGGGTCAATGAATCAAAAAGTTGGTTCTTTGAAAAGATAAACAAAATCTATAGACTCCTAGCCAGATTAACTAGAAATAGAAGAGAAAGGACTCAAAGAACCTCAATTAGAAATGAAAAAGGAGACATTATAGCTGATACCACAGTAAACAAAATATCATTCATGAGTACTACAAAAATCTCTATGCACACAAACTAGAAAATCTAGCTGAAATGGATAAATTTCTGGAAACACACAACCTCCCAAGCCCAAATCAGGAAGAAATAGAAATCCTGAACAGATCAATAACTAGCAGTGAAATTGAGGGAGTCATAAAAAAAATCTCCCGACAAAAAAAGCCCTGAACCAGACAGATTCTTAGCCATATTCTATTAGACCTATAAGGAAGAACTGGCACCTATTTTACAGAAATTATTCCATAATATTGAGAAGGAGGGAATCCTCCCTAACTTATTCTATGAAGCCAGTATCACCTTGGTACCAAAGCAAGGAAAGTACACAACAACAACAAAAAGAAAATTATAGACCAATAACCCTTATGAATATTGATGCAAAAATCCTCAAAAAGATACTAGCAAATTGAATTCAGCAGCACATCAAAAAGATAATTCACCATGATCATCTCAGGGATGCAACGTACACGAATCAATAAATGTGATTCATCATGTAAACAGCAGCAAAGGCAAAGACTATATAATTATTTCAATAGATGCAGAAAAAAACATTCAGTAAAAGATAGCACCCTTTTGTGATAAAAACCCTCAACAAAGCAGACATAGAAGGAACATACCTCAAAATTATAGCACCCATATATGACAAATCCACAGCCAACATCATACTGAATGGGGAAAAGTTGAAAGCATTTTCCCTAAGAACTGGAACAAGACAAGGGTAACCACTGTCACCACTTCTATTCAACATAGTACTGGAAGTCCTAGCCAGAGCAATCAAGAGAAAGAAAGAAAGGGTAAAGAGGAGATCAATCTATCCCTGTTTGCCAATGATATGATCCTATATCTGGAAAACACCAAAAACTCCATCAAAAGTCTCCTAGAATTAATAAACAAATTCAGCAAAGTCTCTGGTCACAAAATCAATGTACACAAATCAGTAACATTTCTATATACTAATAACAATCAAATCAAGGACTCAATACCATTTCCAATAGCTATGAAGAAAATAAAGTACTTAGGAATATATTAACCAGAGAAATGAATGATCACTATAAGTAGAACTATAAAGCACTGATGAAAGAAGTCATACATGACACAAAGAAATGGAAAAACAGCCCATGTTTGTAAACTGGTAGAATCAACATTGTTAAAATGTCCATTGTGCCCAAAGTGATTTAATTCAATTTTCATTAAAATTCCAACATCTTACTTCATGGATCTTGAAAAAATAATCCTAAGCTTCATTTGGAACCAAAAAAGAGTCCAAAAAGCAAAAGTAATCTTAAGCAAAAAGAATCAATCCAGACGCCTCACACTATCTGGCTTCAAATTATACCACAAGGCTATAGTAACCAAAACAGCAAGGTACTGGTATAAAAGTACAGACATAGACTAATGGAACAGAATAGAGAACCCATAAATAAAACCATATAGCTATGATCAACTGAGCTTTGACAAAGCAGACAAAAATATACACTGGGGAAAGGAAGCTGTATTCAATAAATGGTGATGAGAAAACTGGATAGCCACATGCAAAAGAATGAAGCAGAATCAATATATCTTCCCATATACAAAAATTAACTCTAGATGGATTAAAGACTTAAGTGTAAGGCATGAAACCATAAAAATCCTAGAAGGAAATGCAGGAAAAACTCTTCTAGACATAGGCATAGGCAAAGAATTTATGCAAATACAGCAGCAATAAAAATAAATAAATGCAACTTAATTAAGTTAAAAAGCTTCTGCATAGCAAAGGAAATAATTGACAGAGTAAACAGGCAACCTACAGAATAGAAGAAAATATTTTCAAACTATACATCTGTCAAAGGACTAATTTTTAGAATGTATAAAGAACTCAAACAAAACGGCAAGATTAAAAACAAACGATCCCATCAAAAAGTGGGCAAAAAACATGAACAGGATTTTTTCAAAAGAATACTGAAAAATGGCTAATAGACATATAAAAAAATGTTCAATATCACTAATCATCAGGGAAATGCAAATTAAAACCACAATGAGTTACCAACTTACCCCTGCCCATTAATGTCCATGGCCATTATTAAGAAGTCAAAAAACAACAGATGCTGGCATGAATGCAGAGAAAAAGGTATGCTTATACACTCTTGATGGGACTGCAAATTGGTATAACCTCTATGGAAAACAGTATGGAGATTCCTCAAAGAGCTAAAAATAGACCTACCATTCAATCCAGCAATCCCACTACTGGGATCTACCCCAAAGAAAAAAAATCATTTTATCAAAAATACACCTGCACTGAAATGTTTATTTGCAGCATGATTCACAATTGTAAACATATGAAATCAACCTAAGTGCTTATTAATACATGAGTGGATAAAGAAAATAATGTGTATATATGTATATATATACCATGGAGTACTTCTCAGCCATAAAAAGGGATGAAATAATGTCATTTGCAACAACTTGGATGAAACTGGAGACCATTATTTTAAGTGAGGTATCTCAAGGATGGAAAAGCAAGCACCACTTGTCCTCACTAAGAAGTGGGAGCTAAATGATGGATGCACATGGGCACAAAAAGATGTAAAGACACTGGAAACTAGGAAGTGGGAGGGGGGAGGGGAATGAGGGATAAAAACTTGCCTATTGGGTACAATGAACACTGTCCTAATGACAGGCACATTGAAAGCTCTGCCTTTGGCATTATAGAGTGTATCCATGTAACAAAAACTTTGTACCTCCTTAATATTTTAGGAAAAAAGGTTGGCTGAAACCAATTTATGATGGTAGACTGCTAACCAGATGTCATGGAAAACTAAAGGTTATATAGCAATACTTTGCAAGCTTTTCATTTTAGTTCATCTCTTCCTTCATCGCAAACTCACTGTCTCACAAAGCATTGCAGAGATTAGTGACAAATGTATAGATGCATAATAGAATTAGAGTACAAAATACAGACATGATATAATAAGTGGCTAGTATTTGTTGTTATTAGGTAATGCTTAGAGATTATGTCTTTATAACTTCATATATACATATTGTATCCTAACATCTTGAATGGCTTTTTAATGAATTGAAATATATTTTTTAATTATTTCCATATTTATTCTAAGTTAAAATTTCTAAATATACATGATAGAGTTTTGGCATTAAAATTATCTGAACTATTGAGATGTTTTTCAAATTAGAGGAATTTAGCAGAAAATGATCTGCAATGTTTGATTAGATCACAACGACATCTAGAACAGCAGACCTTGTGCCTGTGAAACGAAGATAGAAACTGAATGGAGTAAAGTTGACAAACTTTTTTCAATAGCATCCTGGTAGTGATCTTTTCAATGTAAGATACTACACTTTTGCAAAGGGGATTATATACATAATCCATGTGTATATGAATGTCTGTGGTTGTTCAACCAACTGGCCATAAAAAAATATATTATAGACTGTGAAATCACCAAGGTCCTTTCAAGTACTGGTGTATATTTTATGTTTTATTTAGGTTATTAGGTGACCTTTTTTGCACATACCAGAAAGTTCTTTTTTTTTGTGCATGCAGAAGCTCTGTCAGAATAGAGGCCAAATCCTTAAGGTATATGATTGTAGATTTCTAATGTATAATTATAGCCTGCTGGCCTTGTTGACTCTTAAAAGTCAGTTGTTAGTCTTGAATGAGGAAACAAGAAAACAAAGCTCGCTCTTTACAACAGATGAAAAGTAAACATAGAATTATAGGGTGGCACTGAATTGTAGAAATTTCTAAAGACTAGGTATTCTTCAAGCAGTAATTAGAATTCTTGATTTTCTACATATCTATTGGCAGAAAAGCCCAAAGTGATTTTTCAATAATGCTTGTTTTCAATACATAAAACAGCCAGGACCGAGTCACTAAAAGATACCAAGTTATTATTATTATTTATTTTTTAAGTTTATTTAGAGGCAATGGCAATCGGTTTTTCCAAACCTATCAGTGACTCCCTATTGTGTACTGGAGAAAGAGGAAACACCTAATTTCTGTCCTAACTGCCACCCATAACTGATTTTATCACCCTTAACACTACATTCTCTGTTACTGGGGTTTTCAAAATTGAGTCTATCTACCAGACAATATTATTTGGTCACTGTTCTCACACCTGCCTTATTCGTTCTTGGATTTTTATGGTTTTTCTGTTTTATTTATGTCAGAGAGTGCCTGATTTGAAGACAGTCCAATTGACCATATATCTAAATGGAATATTGCCATTCCTGTATAGTACTGAATCAGAGGGTGCCTTGTGGCATCACCAAGTAAATAGGGTGAGAAAATGTAGGTGTGGCAAACCCACCTCTGAGTGATGGCCGTTTTGGGGGAAAGAGATTGGCTAATCCAATCACTCTAAAAGCATGTGCTCCTTAATTAGGTTGTATTATTCGAAAGCATGGATTTGATTTGAAATAGAATTACTTGATGTTTCTGTGTCATTGATTTATTGATAATGATAGTGGCTGTAATTTTTCAGTGTTTTTGAGGAATATGCAAACTTAATGAATGAAATATAAATACAACTAGTTTTAAAAGATATTATTTTTCTTCAGTATTTTATTTATTTTCTCTTGAACTCTCATTTTTTGAAATATATTAGAGGGAGAAGCATTTTTCTGAAGTAGAGCACAAAAGCAAATTCTAATTAAAATAGCTATGAGAATAAGAGAAATCGTGATATTAAAATAACATGTAATCTTGAAAGAAACTAACATAGCTATTTCTAGCCCCTAAAGTCATTTTGATTTCCTTAAGGATAGAGAACTTTGTTTATAGTAGTTCAACTTTGTAGTTAGATATAATAAATGAGCATTCTTTAAAAAGCTAAAATAAAACCTTAGAACCTAACTTATATAAATGTGATAATGTGGTATACATGATATATTAGTTATTTTGTCATTTCTCTCTTCTCAGCTTGAAATTTAATATAAAAGAAATGTTTCAATGCTTTGGTCTAAATCCTGTTTGATCCAACATGGAAAATATTGTTTTGGATTTCTTAACAGAAAAGAAAAATTACATTGTCGCTGCTGCTGCTGCTGCTGCAAAAAAAAAAAAAAAAACCACTTGGAGTTTACCTTTGGTCATATCTTTAGCACATTTTCTGTTAGAATATTTTTAGATTTTAGTGTCTGCTTGGTTTTGGTTATCTAAGCCATAAGAAGTAGCCTTAGGACCCCTGAAGGCACACCCCACACACTTATGCTGTGTGACCTAAGGTCACAAGTAATGGCTGCAAGCTAATTGATTGAGAAAGGGTTGTCTGGCGGGGCCTCTTTGCGTCCTCCCTTTACATTCCTAAGTTCTGTGAAAGAGGCACTAGCAGCTCAGCCTGGCAAGGAAGGAAAAAAGAGAGGAAGTTTTTCTGCGTTCTGATTACACTCTGAATTCCCCTGTAGTGAGCTTACCTCTCTCCACCCACTTCTTACCAAGAACTCCTTAACTTGACGGTGAACAACTTAAAGCTTGCTCCCACCGCGTCACCTGAAAAGTGATTTGAGTATTCATTGAACCGAAAGGACAAATCACCTACTTCGGGCGGTGGGAAGCGTATGGAAATTATATTAGAACTTCAGCAAAGTGCACAGCTGCATAATACAGAAGCCGGCACTCAGATTGACAGGCAAATAAGCCAGCTTGTGGAAGGGGCCTCTGGGTGGCAGCTCTGGGCTTTTGGGTGTTGGACAACTATAGGCAAAACTGAAATGGAACAGGGGCAGGACATAGCACACTTTTTCTCTACGCAACTGTTGCTTTCTCATGGTGAGTGCAGATTTAAGATATCATTTAAAATATACTTTCTGTGTTGTGAAGCAAGTTAAGAAATCTGTTGTGCTTTGAGGGAAATTACAGCAAGAGCTTTTCTTAGAGGTACTTAGATGATATGGTTTGTTTCTGCTTGATTTCCCATTAAACTTGGCGATGTGAACAGAAAAATACAATATTTGTATTGTGTTGTGTTTCCTTTTTCTTAATATTGTTCTTTTGTTTAAATCATGCTTCTCTTCAACCTGAATCAATATTGTTTTAGGCAAATCGTGTGTGGAATAGTTGATGAAGGAACAACGATGTGACAGAATATATGTAAACATTTCATTTAGTTCGACTTTGTGTCACTTATCCACGGCTTCATGTTTTGCCGCCTTATCTCAGGAATATATAGCACGGTCTGCATGAAAAGAGCTTTGTGTGAGAATTCCTGGCCAGTTGAAGGGTCAGGGCCTGTGTGTTATCTGACTACCAGCAAGACTCACTGGTGTGTTCTCTTATTTTTAACCTAAAATAGGAAAAAAAAAAAGTGCATCTTTACATATTAAAAAGTAAGTGTGTTTTGATTCCAGCAGTTCCCTTCTTGTAGTTTACGTGTGTTATTCCTGGCAAAGGATTGTTTAAATTTCTTTTGAGAAGCAGCATGCAAACTTCCTTTGTTTCTTTTTGTCTTGTATGCTCATATTTCATTGAAACTTTGCACATTTAAAAAGAATCATTTTGCAATAATATTGAGTAGCTTTATTTCAGTGCAAATATTTTAGAAGTTAGCAGGCTTATGTTTTCTGGAAAAAAAAATACCTTAGATTGTAAATTGTGCTTAATTCCTAGTTTAGTCATATTTATAATCCTATTTTAAATGTGCCTGTTTTTTAAAAAAAGTCAGAGCTTATAAGGAGTATTCCTAGAAATGTTAATAGAAATGTTTTTCTTCTGCAAAAGCTGCAAATTCATTATTACAATTTTTATAAGTGCCAAAATATCATTGCTGTTGTTGACTTTGCTTACAAAGCAATTTTATTAGTAAGGGGACTGCATTAGATATTACCAAATGAGATGAAATGAAAAATGTGTCTACCACACTGCTGATTTGATAAAATGTAGGGGTCTGTGTTGTTATTATGTGCTTCATGTTCATTTAAACTTTTTAAAGAGCAGCTGTGTAATACAAATTTTGTATACTCATTTTACAAATAAAATTTACTAGAGTAGGCTCCTATGTTTTGAGATTTACACCTTCTGTTTGCTAAAGTAAATTAATAAACTGAAAAATATTTTGGAGTAATTGTGGATACATAAAACTTCACAAAAGGAGGAAAGTTTTTAAGGAAGAATGAATGTGCTTTAAGTTATAAGGCAATTTTGAAGCATTACTTAGCTCTTCTTTTGCAAAGATTTATGGAAACAACTGTTGCAGAACTAAGTAACAGTCTTGACTTTCATACAAAAACTAAATATAAAAAGGATAATTATTTTAGATCTTTTTCTATGATTCGATACAAGCTTCCTTCAACAATTGCAAAATGTGACTGACAAATCCTTTTCTAAGAGAACAAGTTCATTATGTTCTCGTCACCTGTTACATTCATTCTTTCTTGCCCACATACACAGTTCCTAGCTGTTTATTAGTGCTGCCGGAAAGGGAAAACCTTTCTCTTTCTTTGAGAGAAACTATTGATAGTTTCATTTGCGTGAAAATTTTGAGCTTTTAAAAATTCCGTTGTTATCAAAATCATCTAAAGTGTTTTTATATAAGGTCTTTTGTTATGATCTTAACATGAATAGCTAAAAAAAGGACATATGAATTGTTTCGGTTTTTCTTTTAATATATTTAGGTAAATAAAGTGAAGTAAGGTGTGGCTGAAGATTTATGAAAGGTTCTGGCAAGGGATCAGCCTTTTGAAAATTTCTTTCTGTGGTATCAAGATTGAAAAAAAATGTTTCCCCCTTACCTATTCCCTCCTAACCAATCCAGAGACCAGAATTAAAGGGAACTTCATTATTTTCCTTGGTTACAAAGTCTAACCACAACTCAGGAAGTTACTATGCTTCGGGGAGGGGCTACAAACGGGTGAGGTCCTCTCTAATGGAAGTACAGAATTTGTGACAAACCAAAGATAAAAATATCTACTGCTTCGTCTTCCCTAATATTTAATCTTAAACAACTATCTTCTGTCTTTTCTGTTCATATTTAATTATTGATTGGTTCCTAAGATGGAGGCATCTTTTAAAAAAAACTGAAATCAACCAAAACATTATTTTACTACAATGATCTTAGGAAGGTAGGTATTTTCTTATATAAGAACAATTTTCCACAGAAATTTAAATTATGTAGTCAATTAATGGGAAAGAGTGGATATATGTTCACAAATTAATATATGGTGATCTGTCTTTTCTGTATATAAAACATATATTCACATACGAACATAAACACATATCTTGTGCTTATGCCTCTAATATCTGGAGGCACTGTCTTTCCCTTTTGTTCCCATAATTGTTTTTAAAGAAATGTATAGAATAAATAAAATGGAAGAAGAGGCTCTTCTGACAAGAATTCCAAGTAAAACAAGAGAAAAATTCCTTGCCGATGATGTGAAGAGCAATACCAAGCACTTGTTACAGAATATATCACGAGTGATAGTTCATTGCCTTTCATATGTATTCGTCCCCATATTAGTGATAAATTGTCCTTCCCCTTTACACCAGATTGGTGTGTTGGGGTGCACGTGTGTGTCTGTGTTTGTACTTACGAGCTCACATAGATGATAGAATTGCCTGGACATATGCTAGGGTTATGACACTCTTTGATTTACTTTAATTCTCGTGGTCACTACATTTCAGGTGCTTTTTGTATCCTTGTAGCAGTGGACATCTGTTGCAGTGAAATTGTGTCTTCTCTGTTAAGGATGAATAAGATATTAGCTGAATTATTGTTTCAATTGCCTTGATACAATTCATTTTAAAGATGATATTCCATCAAAATATAGGGTAGAATTTATAGATTAAGAGTCTATGTTCCCAGTAAATTACAGGACCTCAGAAGACTTTCCCTGATAGTGTCAGTATAGTTTTATTGTTCTCCTTACTAGGGAAGAGAGCATAAAAGTTGTTCATCCTTCTAGACACTTTGATCTTGGGACTCCTTATCTGTCTTAAATTAGAGAAAACTTAGGAGTTTTCTTTTAAAATATTTTTTTTCTTTTAATATCAGTTTTACTCTCTTTTTCTGGAAGAGAAAGTAGATGTTTGTTAAAGTTTCAGAATATATTATACTTATTTCTTAAATTCTCTTTCATACTATTTTATATATCTGTGCTGCACTCTTGGTGAATTACTCACAGATATCTTCCAATTTACTAATTCTTTTTTTGACTATGTCCATTCCAGAATTTATTTTTGACTATATTTTTGTTTTCTGGGAATTCTAATTGATTTTTTGTCATAGCCACTCTTATTAGTCCATTTCTATTTGATTTCTTGCACATTGTATAAATGTTATTTCTTACTTTGTCTCTTCAAGGATCCTAGCTTGCTTATTTTGAAGTCATTCTGAAATTGCTGTATTATTTTCATGTTATCTTAAGTGACTTCATTGAGTAGTTTTTAAAATTTTTTTATTTTTTTGGTGCCTTTTTATATTATTCTCTTATGTTTTGGAATTTTGGTTTTCAGGCTCAACTTGAGCAAGAGGGATTTCTTTAATTCTCTCTCTGTCATTGCTAGCCTCCTCCCACCAGTTCTATAGTCAAAATGTTGGCACTGCATTCTCCACCTCTCCAGCCCAGAATCTCTGATAATGAGGATATCACAAATCTAGTCGCTAAGTCAAAGAGCAGTCTGACCCAGATTCTGACTGTGAAATTGTGGCTGCTCACTCTGGCCTCCCTAAGAAATGGCTCTCGGGAAGGGAAGGTATTAGTTATTCAGCTTCCTGTTATCTTACCTTCAGGTTTCAATAAGTAAACCTGGCACTGGTTATTACTCCCTGTGGGGCAAGTGTGGCATCCCAGTTATCTCTCAGATATAGGGAATTGCTCCCCTCTTATTTCAAAGACCAGATGGTGCACTGCACTTTGTGTTTATCTTCTATCTCTGGTCTGTTTATCATGTTTTTGAGTATCACTTTCCTTTTATATTATCTCATTTAAAATTTACCTATTTTTGTTGTATATTGGAAACAAAGGCAAAGAGCTCAAACCATATTCTTACAATGCTATCTTGGTAAGAGTTCTCTAAACCATGGGCTTTGTAATCAGAAAACCTGGGTTCAAATTCTGACTCACTTATGAACTATGTGTTATCTTAGGCAAAACCTAAAAGTCTCAATTTCCCATGAAAAATTTTGATAGTAATGCCCATCAAAGGGTGTATCGAATGGTATGATATGTAGAAAGGGAATATCCCTGTGCTTAACATGCTAAGTGTGCAAATTCTGGGAGTGGGAGGAAAACGACCAAAACCAAAAGTACATACTACAAATTATGTAATTAATAAATGGTAATTGGAGTATCATATAGATTTGTATTCTGAGTCAATAGAACATTATCATTTTTATGTCTAAGGCAAACTTCTAAAGATGAATGTTAAGTGCATGCATTTCCATAGGTGGATCAAAGTTCTGCTACACGATCCATGTACCTTAGTGAGCACAAGTGAACATAATTCAGAGAATCTCAATAAAATAGGAAGCATTCTTCAATATTATTCTTGAGGCACAGTTATTCTAAATCCATGTCACTTAAGAAGAATAGAAGAGTAGAAATAGTGGCATCAGAACATGCTTTTGTCTCGATTAACAATAATATATTAATATATCACCCAGGGATGGGTTTCTGAAATAGTGAAAAAAGGGGATAAGGGGGTCTTTCATAAGTGTTCCAGATAGTCTTGTTTTATAGCTTCGTGGCTAATTTGTATTGGTGTCTTCTCAAATCATCTGTTTAGTAGTCCAGGATTCAAATTTACAGCATCAACAGAAGGTATGTTTGACTGGGTGGGAAATGAGATTCAGAAAATAAAAGGTTTTAAAAGGAAGAAAGATGAGGATGAAGATGAAGAAGCAAGAGTAGCCCCTTGGATTATCTTAGAGTTTGAAAAATGAAGACAGATTTCTAAAAAACTGTCCTAGTCCATTTTCTGTTGTTATAACAGAATACCACAGAGTGGGTAAGTTATAAACAACAGAAGTTTATTTGGCTCATGGTTCGGGAGGTTGAGAAGTCCAAGAGCATGGCGTCAGTGAAAGGCAGAAGCAAGCTCATGAGACAAACAACCCACTCTTATGATAACTGACCCAATAACAACATTTATCCATTCAAAAGGTAACCCAATCACCTCTCATTAGGTCCCACCTTGTAATACTGTTGCGACGGCAATTAAGTTTTCAAAGTTAACTTTGTGGGACTTTTTCAAACCAAAGCGGAAGCTATTGTCAATTTGTCCTTGGGTAAAAACATTTATGAAATAAATACATATATACATATTTTTCTTACCACTGGGTTTCCTTCCACCAGGTTCATGTCTGTTTGTAGGAACATCTTCTGCTCATTCCTTAAATATTCATGAGCTTCAGAGCTCCTTCCTGGACTGTCTTCTTTCCGTCTATTTTCCTCTCTTCTTTGTTCATTTCAGTTGTCACCATGATTTCAGACACCATTATAAGCCTATCTGTAGCTAGTTTCTTGCTCCCAAACTTTAAATTAATATATCCAATTAGCCACAAGCACTTCATGCTCAATGTGTTCAAATTCGAATCATGATCTCTCTGCTAGAAACGTTTTCCATTTCAGTCCATTTTCCACCTGGTTCCCCCAAAATAGACAAGACATGAACTTTGCCTTCTCTCTTTCTGTCTCTATACATTTAAGCTTTATGAAATATGTATTTTATTTCTAACCAAATTTATTTCTAATCATTTCCCTAATCTCATGTACACATTTTTCACCATCTGACTAACATTGTGGTGAACAACTTCAGAGTTGTATCACTTGAGATCAAGGATACTTGGGTGTTTATCCAAAACTCCTGTCTTTGGTTACTCCTGTGGCCATTAACTCTAGAATTCCAGCCCACCTCAAGGCAGTCTTAGCATGTTCTTGGCTACAGAGTACCCTCGAGCAGAGAGTAACAGGTGCTGGCAGTGAAACACCCTCAATGTGTAAGGGAAATGTGAATGCCAAGGGTATGTGACAACACCAAGAGCATCTGCACTGTACATTTAAGTGACACTGAAGTTGTTTCCAGGTGTTTGGTATCTCAAACAATGTTGCAAAACACACACTTCTGTATGTCCCCTTGTGAACATGTATCAGATTTTTCTTAGGGTCTGTATTCAAAAGTTGGAATTTATGTGTTGTGAGATATGTGTGGTCTCAATTTTACTACTCTCCAAATTACTCTTTAAAATAGTGAAATTGAACTTCAAAAATGCTGTACAAATTTCTACTTCCATTAGCAGTTACTAGAGTACTATTTTGCCCACATTCTTTCCGATTTTTAATATTCCCCAATGTTTTAACTTTTATCTGTTGGGTAAAATGATATTTTAAAGTCTTTAAAATTTGCATATTTTTGATTCCTACTGAACACAGATTTCTGATGAATCTCTGAAACTAAATGAGCAATGGGTACCTTATAGCTATATAGAGAATACAATACCCTCATCGTTTTTTAATAGGAATACATCTTTATTTATTAAAGTGTCCTTTTCATTTAATTGCTTCCTTCTACCTTTGCCAATTTTTTATTAGTTTGTTTATCTTTTTCTTATTGACTTTTTGGCATTTGTTATATATTCTGGGTGTTGATATTTTATGTTATGTATATCTCAAATAATTTCTCCCAGACTATCCCTTGTTTTAAAACTTTTGTTATGTTTTCCTTATATTGAAGGTTTTTAAATATTAAATTATTTTTGAATATATGACATATTCATAATGTTGAAATCACACAAGTATAGAAATCCATTGAGTGAAAAGTCTCCACACCATCCTTATTTTCCATCCTCTCCATTCCCTCAGCATGAGTACTTTCCCCAGAGTTTCTTTTTTGCTGTAAAGCAAATAAAAACATACATTTTACCCTGTCCCCCAATTATATACAGTGTTTCAAAGCCTGCTCTTGTCATGTATTGAACTATGGAGATATTTCAGGATGTGTAAGGAACTGTGCTACATACTACGAGGGATCAAAATATGAACATGATACACAGCCTGTCTGCTAGAGCTTAGTCTATCATACACTGTGGAGAGAGTTGTAAAACACTCTGGGAATTCAGAGGGGAGATATTTCTTCCCAACTGAAAGAAGTAATATTCTTCAGAACAGTTGAGAATTGTGCATCAAGGAGACATAGTTTATTCCTATATCCATTTTTTAATCCAGCATCTTAAATACTAAGTTTTCTATGGCTGAGGACAGTTTAGCAAATTTATAATTGAAGAAAATGTATATTAAAGGCCTGCTGAATATCAGGCACTGTGACAGGTATTAAGGATGTAAAAGTGAAATTGACAGATCATCCCTGATTTTGTGGGAGATAAAGGTTGAGAGTTAAGCAGCAATGAAGATACAGTGGATACAATGTGATAGTTGAAGGGCATCAAAGGAGATATAGCATATTAACAGGGTGCCTGGGTTTCAGGCAGAGGTGTGTTTGAGGAGTGGAGACAGTCAGGTAAGGGTGGGGAACGTTCCAAGCTAAAGAAAGAGCAGGTGAAACACTATTAAATTGAAAGTATGGTTAGTTTGAGAAACTGCAAAAAGTTCAATTTGGGTGGAGCACCAAGAGGTAAGAGTGTCCAATGCCTGAGAAGAAGATGTAGAGATAACGTTTGTACCCCCATAATTTTTTTTAAATTTTAATATAAAAAAAAGAACAGAAAGGAAAAATTCACTGTATTATTTTCATACAGAAGAGATTTTAAGCCAATATAAAGTTAAAAACATATAAATACATACGTATGTATACTAGAAAATTACGTATGCCTAATAATGTTATTAAAAATGAATACAGTTAACAATAGAGTGTTATACATTTCAAAATTGTAAGAGTAAATTTCTAATGTTCTCACCACAAAAAAGGTATCTGAAGTGATGAATATGTTCACTAGCTTGATTTGGTTATTTTTCGTTGCATTCATAAATCATAACATGACTTTTTAACCCACAAATTTATACAATTACGAGTTGTCAATTTACTATAAAAGATAAAATTTAAAAAAAAAGCACTGGCTCCCTCCTGAAAGGTTTAGCTTTGACTCTATTCTAAGGACATCAGAGGTGCATTTAAAGGGTTTAGTAAGATTAACAAAGGGCTAGATATTGTCTTTATCTAGTTAGAAAAATATCCTGGGACATAACTGGTAGTTAAACCATGACAATATGTGCTATTTCTCAAGAAATGTATTAATCTAGTTACTGTGGCTACTTAGAGGGTTCAAAATAAGTTTCAGTGTTGTTATAAACTACCGATGTTTATATGCAATATCTTTGTACACAAACACACACACACACATATGTATTTTTCACTAAATTCTCAAACATGTCATTGAGTCAAAAATTCAAATATCACTAGATTAAACAAAACTGAGAAAGTCAATGTTTAAGAAATTTCAGAGAAATAACAGAGAGAATCATGGAAGGTTTAGAAGCTATAAGAAAAAACATCCAAAATTAAGCCCCTTAAATACAACAGTAGTTTATTTCTCCATATTACAAGCCAGCCTGTCCTGTGCTAATGGGGCCATTCTGCTCATCAAGGTAATTCAGGAACCTAGGTTCCTTCCATCTTACAGCTCTCCCATCCATAGTATGTCGCCTTTTGGGCTGGGGACATCACTGAGTTCACACATGAAGAGAAAAAGAGGCGAATTTTGAGACGACATCCTGTCTTTAAGTTGAAAACAGCCTGGAAATTACACACATTTCCATTCTACTCATCTACATTTAGTCACGTAGTCACAACTGGATGCAAGAGAAGTTGGGAGATGTACTTTCTATTTGGGAAGCCATGTGATTAGGAAGAGGGAGAATGAATTTTAGGCAAACAACCAGCAGTTGCCACACCACCTATTTTAACTTTTGACTTATTACATAAGTCAAAAAATATTGAGTGATTAGATAAGTTTATACTTCCATTTAATAAATGTTTATAGAATTACTGCTATATTTAGTCATCAAGTGATGGGGATACAGATTTTTTTAAAAAAAAAATCAACTACCAAGTTGTTTACATTCTAGAATGAGATATAAGTGCTAAACAAATTGCCAAATAAATATGTGATATATTAGGAAATAAAAGTACCAAGAAGAAGAATAAATTTAAATAATAGAGATTCTGTTTTCAGGTAGAATTGTTGGAAAAGGACTATTGGGTTAAAAACTGAAAAGGGTCCTTCGATAGACACAATATTGAGATCTCCCTCTTTGAGAGAGAATTTTCAATTGCAATACAAGCCTAGAATATTGGTTGAAATAGGATCAGGAGAGTTTTTAATTGGAAGGAGGTTCAGAGGCAAAGTCAAAGGAGTGTTATTTTTTTTTTAATGAGTTTGTGGCCCATGATTATAGCTTAAAGAATAAATACATGCAGAGATGAGGTTGTTGAGATATTCCTGCTGGAAGGAAGGAAGAACGATGGCCACAGTTGTAGATGGTTCATATGTGATGACTTCATTATTCCCTAAATAAAACGTCAGCAAAATTAATGAGAGTGAGGGTTGTATGAGCCGGGTGAGGTTCTTGATGAGTCTTATAAAGATATCGAGTTATTGTGTAAAATATCTAGCAAATATGAGAAGCCCAAGTTTAAGAGGGAAGAAATTCGTCATGGGGTTGAGCCTGTGCTGGGGTTTTTCTGGTGTGTGCAGGGGAAGTGTACCTGTGCTGGGTAAGAGAAAGTGATATTTAGGCGATGAATATTATATCCACTCTACACAGCAAAAGAAATAGCCTTTCAGAAGAGAACTGAGTAGGGAACCACATGTCCCAGTTCTAAATGAATTTGTAAATGACTGAGAAATGTGCTCATTATATTTTTCACATATTTTTTAATTTAATTTTTGAAATTCCAAATTTTTAATTGACTGACTTTCTTGTTTTCATTGTCCAGAGTTGTTGTGTAGGGTTGTACATTCACTGTCAAAGTTATAAAGTTGGAAAGATAATTTATAAAAAGTATTAAGAAACTAAAACCTTCAGTGAATCCCTATTGCATTCTGCCATTTGTTTTATTTTTAACACCTGCCAGTTCCTAGTGGACTTATGGGTTTTATGTCATGCAATAACTAGGGAAATGGGTATTTCTGAAAAAATAAGCATCAGGTGTATAAGCTATTTATGATATAACTCATTTAGCATCATATGCATCATCTTTTATATTCCATTCAGACATATATGTTATATTACAGAGCAATAAGTCCTTCTTGGCATATTTTTCTTGGTAACTTGATTCTAATTTTTTTATCCTTTATATTTGGATATTTGTGTACTCCCACCTCCATTTCCACCTTTTTATCAGGAATGACATCAGATATAGAGAAACTGTGGTCAGAACTGAGAGGAATTTTGCCCTTTGATGGAAATACCTTGGCATCATGACAATTCCTATTCTAAGCATTTTAGCTTTTATCTTTTTATATAAGTATTCATGGTTTCCATTAATTTGCTAATTCTTGGATTACTTCAAAACATATCTAGACCTTTTGATGTTCTGTTGTTGTTGTTATTTGTTTCCAAGCAAGCCCATTCTCTATAGTATTTATTTTTCTATGGAACACTATTTATTATTTATTAGATTATCTTTCTTCTAGGGGCACAAATGGGTATCTGTTATTTTCTTCCGGCCTTTCAGTTGGCTTCTCTTATCTTTGTTTGGCTTTTCTTACCTTTCTTTCCGGAAGGTGCAGCTGATTTCTGCATTCACATCATAATTTGTTACTTTGAAGCAAAAATCCTGTTTGCCCTCAGCTTTCTGGACAATCTTTCTCTCCTTACTTGTATTGCCATTTCTTGGTGCTTTTAAGTTCTCTTACGCTATTCTGCATTGTTGACACAGTCCTACTGACAGCAGAAATTTCACTGTATTTTCTATAAAATATCTCTCTCAACAAAGAAGAGGTAAACATTTTAAATCTTGAAACTGAATATGGTATTCTTTGACACCAGTCTTTTCTATGTTAAGTTTTGATATCTTACAGCCACTGATAATTGACTTTCTTATTGTTCTCATCTTCTCAATCAATATTTTCTTGTCAGTCAGATGTAAATTAGCAAGATTAGATTTCATATGTTCTTGAAGGGAGGATATCACAAAACAATTTAGCAAGATTTTTACAATCAATATTCATTTGTACTATTCACACACTAGAAATTACATGGAGTAAAATGTAACAGGAATATGGCCCAAATCATCTAGGTTTAGAGCACTTTAATCAACATTTAGAATTCTTTTCTTCTGTGGATAGAAAAAATGATCAATGCTCACTAAATTTTATTAACCTTTTAATCACTGCTATGCTGTTAACAAATAAATTTAATTATTTACTGGGTGAATTGAAATAACCAGTTATAACCAGAAATTTAAAAAAGCAATATTGATACTATATATATACCACACACACAAAGATTAATATACATAGACTATAATAGATATGTATACGTAGATATACACATATCATACATTATGGAATGCTATAATATATTCCATATTTCATGTGCATAAATTACTGAAATACTTTAAATTAATTCAAGACAAAATGAATTCTGTGGTTTGAAAATTCCAGGATGTGCTATTAAAAAGGAGGACTCAGGCAGAATGTGTATGCCTTGAAACTCTTATTTTAAAGATCATTAATGAATCATGTCATTTCAAAATAATATTAATCCTTTTAATAAAAGTTGGGTAGATTAACTTTAATGCTTTTAAAGCTAGGGGAACCAATTTTTTAATGTAGGGAAAATTTTTCAATCTTCATAAATTTGGGAGCTTCTAATCATTCCCTGGCAGTTGCTGGACACAGGGAGGCACAGATAACTAAGACGGTTGTATCTTTTCAGTCCATTTTATTTTGCAGAAAGTGTGATGATTGTTTTTAATTATACTATATCCCATTTCTTCTTAAGTTTTTCAAATAATGACTGTCAATCTAGATAAACATTTTTGGGATTAGCCTATGTTTGTGTTTTAATTCGTTTTAAGAGGGGGGATGCTGCATGTTGCCTATCAGCAATCCAGAATTTGTTACATCCCTAGTCACTTTGCAGCCACTCTGGCAGGTGCTTTGGGATCTAAAGAGAATTATCTGACATAACTCCTGCTCACCAGTGGTGGAGTGGCATTAGGGAGAGTTAACTAAGAGAACTTGTTTGGTCCTTTATAGAAAAAGGCAGAATATAAATTGACTCATTCAAAGTATAAATTGTTACCAAATGAATATTACAGAAGTACAAAACAAGGCAAGAACATTCTGGATTGATTGATAATAAGCAATGTATTTAATATGTGAGAGCAATGTATATGTAAGAGCAAAACACCTGCTTGCCCTTGAGTGATAGGGAGAATTGGAACATATGGCTGGGCATTTCAAAGTCTAGCCAAATGGATTCAGCGGTAAGTCAGAAAATCTGGAGGCTGATTCCATACAGAGGTAGCAAATCCCAGGAGAGTGATAGTGTTCAAATGGAGAAACTGTCATTTCTAAGGAGCAGCATGGGCGTGGGCTCAGCATTGGAGAAAAGATGAGATGGCCATGTCAGTCAATGCGGGATCATTCCAGCCAAGTCATCCAAAATTAAGACCAGGAAAAAACTGAAGATTTACTTTTAAGGGACAGGATTGGAGGGAACTTGTGTGTCCCCTGTTACGTACAAACTATGGGCCAGGGACCTTCCAGTTCATAGATATTTTTGCCAAAGTGGTAAAAATTCTATTATAGAAAATTTAACTCTAGAAAAAGATAATTTTCGAATACATAGTTATAAATTTATCTATTCTAGGAGAAGATGGGCATAGAAATTCTAGGAAACCAAGAGAGTAATAGAATTGGGGGAGCTCACCTTCAAATGGTGTGTACTGAGGGAGAGGAGAGTGTTAACTTGTTAACTTGGGAGCAGTGTTTGCTCTTATTTCTGAATACTCTGCTAAGAGCTATAGCTGACAATTTTCTACCTCGGCCGATTCAAGGGGCAAAGGCTACTGGGGCTCACTGACTTCTCATTGTGTCTAGGGAAGGAAAAAGGCAGTTTGGAGGATGAGTTAGTTTGGAACAGTGAGGAGGGCCTATTACAAGAGCAAAAACTGATGGGTAACAGCTGTAGTTGTAGCCCAGGTGCAGAGGGTGTGTTCATCTGACACAGGATAACCTGTGATGGAGTTTGATTTGGAAATAAGATTGAGGAATGAAAAGATGTGAAAAGAAAATTTCTAAAGAAGATAAAATATACTGGTCTTCTATTGAGAATGGCCAGAAGGGTTGCATAACTCTGAGAAACAGAGAATTCGGGAAAGAAGCTGGTGATATAGAGATGAGATGAGCTTAGTTTGGAAACTAATACGTTTGTGAGGATCAGTAAGAAAGCCAAGAGGCAAGTCCTTCAGGCAGTTGGAAACAATGACAGAGAGAGGTCAAACCTGGATATTGTTGTTTAAATAAGCATGACTTGGTTGGGCACCGGTGGCTCATGCCTGTAATCCTAGCACTCTGGGACGTTGAGGAGGGAGGATTGCTTGAGGCAAGGAGTTTGAGGCCATCCTGAGCAAGAGCAAGACTCTGTCTCTACAGAAAAATAGAAAAATTAGCCAGGCGTTATGGTATGTACCTATAGTCCCAGCTACTCAGGAGGCTGAGGCAGGAGAATTGCTTGAGCCCAGGAGTTTGAGGCTGCAGTGAGCTATGATGAGGCCACTGCACTCTAACCCGGGCAACAGAGCAAGACTCTATCTCAAATAAATAAAGAAGCATGACTGAAATACATAGATTACATTGGTTTTTATATACCATGAAAAAAAACCTCTTTCATGTGCTTTTAAATTGCAGTAAGGTTGTGGAATACTCTTTCTAAACTAGTAACTCATAGAGCCATCAAAACCAAAGCAAAGCATGCTGATATCTTCTTGTAAGCTACCTTTCACAATTCAATTAAATAGATATTGTACCAGCTAGGTTTTCTAAAGTACTCATTTATCTCAAAAGCAGCAATGTGCAGTAGGATCACATTTGCCTGAGACATGGAGCATATAAACAGGGAAGAAAAGAAATGCATTAATACGTGCAAGGCTTAAACTGAAATATAATCAATTCGATACAACAAACATATGTTAACCTCAATTATGTTTGTTCTCAAACCATATTGATGGCAGTTGTTAATGTAGTTTTATGAAATTTAATTCAAAATTAGATAAACTAATAAAAGATCAATAAAAAACAGAGAACCATTATTTCCTTGAAACCTGAGTTTATTCCTTTGACAAGCCTTGATAAAAGTAAGTTCCTAAAAAATATTTCTATTGGATCAAATATGGGCAAGATAAATGTAAAAGACTGCAGAAATTATAAAAGTTTAGAAGATATCTGTACTAAAATTTTTCCTCTAATAACTTTAAATTCTTGATCCATTCTAAAGTATATTAAACTTAAAATTATTGTTTGGAAGGTTTATCATAAAAAAGAATGACAATGGGAAATTATGTTTGATGGACACTTATATACAGAAAACCTACTCAAACCATGTATTAATATGTATACATATATATTAACATTATTTATTATTCTCCACTGTAATAATTGGCTGACCAATCAGCAGACTTGCCGTGTTATAAGAATACATTAGCTGATGTAA